>VURO01042927.1:0-13119 GCA_015108175.1 Pelvicachromis taeniatus
CTGTAGGTTTAGCAAAGATGAAGGCTTTCTTTGTGTGTGTGTGTGTGTGTGTGTGTGTGTGTGTGTGTGTGTGTGTGTGAGTGTGTGTGTGTGTGTGTGTGTGTGTGTGTGTGTGTGTGTGTGTGTGAGATTGCCATGAAATGTTCTTGATAATCAGCGTAAGAAGTTGCAACATCGTCCCCTGGGAGGCTGACAGAAAGACCCAGGATAGAGGACCTGGGGTCACACATCTCAATGACACCGTGCGTCCATCTCAGCAGAGGGAAGACGGAGGTCACAGACAGAGTACCAATAGTCAAAAGGCAAGCGCTTCAGCTGACCAGATGCGATGGTGGCCCCACATGGCAGAGGCCGGTGGCCAGGGCATGAGCCGAGGAAAAGTCAGATGGGGTGGCTGCGTACTAAAGAGGTTCAAAACACCACAGACCTCAACCCCTAAGGGCACGGGCCAGAAATCATGTCACAACACCTGGTCAGGTGCCCTGGACCACATGTCCAGCATTGGTGGTTGTAACCACTAGTGGGTAACAGCAGGGAGGAGAACCCACTATCCAAAACTGTCCCACAGGGGCCAGGGTTCAATGAACCCCAGATCCAGACATAGCCACACACACACACACAGACATGTGTGTGTGTAGGTTCTCAGTCATCCAGGTCATGGTAATCTAAGGAGCTTGGAATGAAAATCACTGGACTTCTTTAAGTTTGTATAAGATTTTTCACCTCTTATCCATTAAGCTTCTTCAGTTCTAAGACAAATGCTGGCAAGACCCTCTTAAGGGTCTCTCCCACCAAGTTTAAATCCTGGTGGGAGAGACCCTTAAGAGGGTCGATCATGTGCCTCATCACATGTGCCAAGAGGTGACAAAAAGCGTGGGCTGTGACTCGTCTCTTCTATGTTTCTCTCGGCTCATATTGTCTTGATGTCCCATTTCAAATCCTTATTTTCTGTTTATGTAATTAATAGTTCATTTAAAAATATTTGTTTATATTTCCTCTTTTTTCCCTAATTTTTTACAGACTAAATAATGAATAACTTTATTGATCTATCCATCCATCCATCCATCCATCCATCCTCTTTCACTGTGTGTGTGTGTGTGTGTGTGTGTGTGTGTGTGTGTGTGTGTGTGTGTGTGTGTGTGTGTGTGTGTGTGTGTGTGTGTGTGTGTGTGTGTGTGTGTGGCCCTGAGCGCACTTGACCACCACTTTCACTTCCTCTCTCTGATTGGTGGCAACATGCTGAGTTTCCCAAACTTCTCATTTTGCTTTTTCTCACAGAAACAGAGAAGAAGAAAGAAGGTAAGAAATTCTTTCTATACTGGTGAAAAGCTTAAAACAATCCGATGATCAACTCTTTTGTCTGTACTCTACACAAATCAGCTGTACAGCTGGGCCAAGCTATTTATAGTGATCCATATGAACAGCCACACTGTGGTCTCCTTTTTCATATTCTAGCATTAAATGTCTGCATACACAAGAGCTATAAGCACCACAACATTTCAGTCTGTGTCTTCATTTCTGTCTTGTTTCCTGCAGTCATGGCTACCATCCACCAGCAGACCACCCAGGTGGTGACAGTCACCAGGGCATTTCAAGACTCTGGCCAATGGAGCACCGACCTCTGTGATTGCTGCTCTGATATGGAGACGTGTAAGTGAACTCAGGAAACCCTATAAAGAGCAGTGACCTCAGACTTTGTTTGCAGTAAGGTAGCAGAGTGTCTGAAGTCAGTAAAAAATCAAGAAGATCTTGTTGTGGATAAAATATCTCAGACTATATCATAGCAATAACCATTTAGTAGCATTATGGAGTCAGAGTTCCCTAAGCGGACTGGGAAACTACTCTTTGAACACTTTAATATCTCTTTTTGTTTTGTATTTATTTGTGGTTTTATTTAATAGTGTATAAAAAAAATTGCAGACCTCATAGTCCAGGCCTTTTGTGGTTTGACTCATGGAAATCTGAAATTGCTGCAAATCAACATTTTATTTGTTCCCCGGGGAGATCCTAATAACATTACAATGGTAGACTAGTGCAAACTCGCTGGATCACGCTTCACTGGAGGCCTTCAAAAACAAACAAACAACAAATCAACAAACAACATGTGCATATTTTTTATTCCAAAGTGACTTTTTTTAATCAAATCAAAGGCAATAAAACAAAAGGTCACACATGTCAGATTCACCACTGTGAACGTCACATCTAAAATACAATACCAGCATTTTTCATTTGACATAATTACATTCATGAGGCTTTAGAAGACTTCATAATGCCACAGTGACAGCAGCATCGTTTGTGACGACACATAGAGGAGTGCTGTGTTGTTTCACTGCATTTAGCTTAACCTTCTGAAACTTAATGAATGCTATCACGTGACTGACCTAACATGTCATAACATTATCAACAGGGTGGGGGCATAAATGCAGTGGTGGAGGTGTTTCTGCAGATGGAAGCAAATGTCTTTTCACTGGTTGAGTAAGAACGTCTGTGAGGATAAGAAGCTAAACACTGGACCTACAGGGAGGTTGTTAAAAGGACTATTTTAATTTTAACTGACTGGAAACTGGAACAAACTGGTACCATCCAAAAAAAAAACAAAAGTTAAAAAAATGGCAACTGAAAACTTAAAATGAATCACTCAATGAGGCGACCAAACACAACACATGGAGGTCATGAGATGAGAAGAGGAAGAGAAGCACATGCACAGGGAACACAGACAAACTGAAAGTGAGAATGAGAAGTGTTTACATAACCAGAGAACTAATTGAAACCTAGAAAAACACATGAAGGTCAGATTATCAGGGTTATCAGGGTTTGGCATTTCCTCTCTTTCTTCTTGTTTTTTAGTTTCTAACAACTTCTCTTGATTTTCTTTTATAAAAGCGGTGAACTAAAACAGCAAAGTGTCTGTTTTAGTATACATTGCCATTTGAAACATGACAACATTGGCATGCTCCCAAATCTGGACCATAGTCTGGATAGTCCAAGGTGCAATCTGGCACTGTCAGACGGACGGAAACTTAATGTCCCAGAGGTACTTCACAGGATTATGTGAGGTGTCGACTTCAACAACCTGCATACTTTCACCACATGAGGCCATGCATTGTTGTGTACCAGGAGGAGCCGAGGACCCACTGCACCAGCGTAAGGTCTAGAAGTGAGTCTAAGGTTTCATCCTAATGACAGTCAGGATGTCAGGTCTGTGTGTCCCTCCATGGATATGCCTCCCCAGGCCATCACTGACCCACCACTAAACCACTTGTGCTGAATGACGTTACAGCAGCATAACATTCTCCATGGCTTCACTAGATCCTTTCATATCTGTCACATATGCTCACAGTGAACCTGCTCTCATCTGCAAAAACCGCCTGTCTCCCGGAGCCACCTCCACAATTAAGACTGTGCTGGGAGCCAGAGCAAACCTTCTAGCAATGGCACATATTAATGCGCCATCCTTTATAAAGTGCTCCTTAAATCTTTTGTTTTATATATCTGTATATTTTTCTATCTGAAGGTTGCTGTGGCCTTTGGTGTTTCCCCTGCATGCAGTGTGTGACAGCTAGCAACCATGGATGGTGCTGCGCCATGCCTCTCCTGGACGTTTGTGGTGTGGTGTCCTGCTTACTCCGTCAGTCCATCAGAGAGCAACACAACATCGAAGTAAGGCTGGGTTAGAGATCAAGGCCGCTATGTTACATACAAGAATTAACATATTGATGTGGAAGAGCACTAGAGGAAGTGAAGTTTTGAATCTTCCACATTGGCTTCATTTTGAAGCCCTGGAAGTTGCTGCTCGATTTTCTTTCTAGTCATTTAGGTTTGAGTCCAGAATAATTAATAATCTGTCTTAATTGACTGGATGCCAGCGCTGTTGCTGATACTGTATTATTCCCCATGTTACACACATTTACAACTATAACGGCTACAAATTAAACCACATTAACTCGGCTGCTTCATCCTCTCTCTTTTATTTTTCTTCTCCATCCTTCAGGGTTCTGGCTGTGAGGACTGGTGCACAGTACTTTTCTGTTACCCGTGTGTCTGGTGCCAGATGCATCGTGAGCAGAAGATCAGGGAGACCCAGCAGCTCGCCACCGCAACCGTGATCACCACGCAGGTCATTCGTGGATATGGTACAACCAGTTTGGTTGTTGACTGAGGGCCTATGTCACCACTGAAGTCATATCTTTTTTTACTTTTGCCGACTTATTAATGTGTTGAATGATATGTGAGGAAAGCATATTGTCTGGCCATAAAAATACTTCTATTTTATACAATATCTTTGCTGTTATTATAGTAGTCTGCTTCTACAGAGCTAAATTTAACCAGTGTGCAAATAAAAACTATTCAGATTCACTTACTGTGATGCACTATTTTGATATGAAACTGAGAAGGACATCGTAACTCCTGACTCAATAAATGCAACCAATTGAAAGAATTGGTGACCAGTGACAGACATTAGACCAACTGTAAAAATTGGATGCAGTTCTTTGCACTAATCAAAACAACCACCATCTTCACTCATGCGGTTATCCCATTGGCGCCACCTGGAGGCCTGACAAAGTCGAAGCTAACTGATAAAATTCACCCCTGATAACAGGACTGTGTTGAACTCTCTGTCCCTCCTTCAAGACCACCTCGATCCACTGGAGACTGTTGACCTATGCTCAACCGGGCGTGGTGACACCTTCTCTCAGCTGAACATGGGATACACACACACACACACACACACACACACCCCTGTAAGATGTGAAGATTTATGTGCTTTCTGTGCTGAGGTGTTTTTTTTCTGTTCTCAAACTGCTCTCCCCTAGGAGCTCAGTCTGGGAGGAGTTCTTTTTTCTCCTGCTCTTTCCTCATGTATTGTGTATTTCCAATGTTTTTTTGTACCGATCTGACCTGTCTTCCCAATGTTATGTTGTGTATTCTATGTATGGTCGGAAGGGGTGCTCATGATGGAGCTGGATCGTCTGGCAGCCTTTAATAGAAGTTGTATCTAATCTAATCTAAGTAAGACTTTACATATGGTACTTTTGTGTGTCCTCTGTGATTTTTACTGTACTTTTTATATACTTGTGCTATGATAAATTTGCTGTACACTGGGTGATGGTCATTGCCCACTGTGTTTTTGATGCACTTCCCAATCACACAACACTTTAGAGTATTGAAAGACACTGCTTTGTGCTTGACAGTATTTCCATTTGTCTTTGTGTTCCTGCCATCATCAGTATAAACAAGGTCCACAAACTCATGATTGTACTTAATTTCAGCACTTTACTGTAACGTGCTTCCTTATACCTTCAGTGCTTTCAACATCTTTTTCTCATAATCGGTCCTGAATATAAAGTAATGAGGGGTGGATCAAGACATTTGCACAGTACTGCATCTGTTTTATTTTAAAGTCGAAATCATTCTAAGACTGATTAAATAATTCAAATTGTTTGCAATTATTTTACCTCCTTTCTTCAAACCAGCTTTCTGACTGGCTGTCAATCGCAAACAGACAGTTTAAACCTGAGAAGGGAGCCTTTAAATATTTTTTAGTACTGGTACTGGTTTAAGAGGTTTTTATATATCCAAGGTCTGTGTATCAGTCAAAGTAATACATAACCACCCCCGTATGTTTCTCAGCTGCATGAGATCTACCTGCTTCACCCAAACAAACTTGCCGTGTTCTGTTCCCACATTGACACTTTTATTCTGTTTCATTCATGCTTTATGTTAAATAAGTTTCAATAGGCTAAAAAAAAAAAATGAAGCCTTTGTTCTTTATTCTTTCAGAGACAGCATTGATAGTGCAACATTAGCATACTTGCAGACTGATTTCATTGACATGGATATGAATTGCAACAATTGCATTCAAATAATGTCAAACATGGACATGTTCACCTTCGTGCACTCCTTCCTGGCTGACGAATTGTACAATATCATTACTTCTACAGTTAAATAAAATATACTAAATTACCAACAATTATTTTCTGTTAAGTGAAAACAACAAGTTGTGGAAAAATTCCTCTTACTGTTCCTTTAAGTAAAGAAGCAATCAAACATCATGAAATTAATGAATTATTTATTATTTAAAATGTTCACCATCACTGTTAAATGGCTGGAATATCATTGCTCCACATGTTTATGATTATTTTAAATACTTTATATTCTGTTTAATGTCCAGCCTCCTTTTCTATAAATCGTATTGTTTGTAGTGACTGTGCATCTCTGAGAAAGAACAAAAATTAAAATCAGTTGTTCACGAGTTCTGAAACACAGGCCCACCACTTAATTAAAAAAAAAAATTAAAAATATTAATTTTTTTAATATTAAATATTAAAAACTAAAAATCAGCTGAATTAAAAGGGTTGACTAGTGTGTGGCATGGTCAACTGTCAATATTCATAGGGAACATTAAACTATAAATTAAAAAAGGAAGGCAGAGTGTTTGTAAAACAGCTGGTTCAACATTGTTTAAACATTTAAAGGCTGTTCTCACAGACGCTGCTCTGAAGGTGCTGCTGAGCCTGCACCTGCTCAACTTACCTGATTTATTAGACCAGACATGGTCGGAGCTGCCCTCCCCTCTCCATCACTGACACAGCTTTCCTTGTACTAAAGGAATAAACTTTTCAAACCCCGTCTTCTCTACATCCAGGGGTGGATCTAGAGAAATTTTCCTAGGGTGGCATGGAAATCAAATATGGTGGCAAAATCAAAGCATGTTTGATGGTGTTACATCCTGTAATATGCATTATATATGGTTAAAATACACCAAATGCAGTAAGTATACACATGTTTCATAGGATTATACTCTATAACTTTATTTTCTTTAGCCCAGATAAGTAAACATTTCAGTTACACGTGAATTTTGATTTTATACTGTATAGCCGAAATAACAAATATGTAGCCCAATAAGTATAAAATCCAGAAAGCTTCACAATATGGGGGGTTTCATTTACAAACACAAGTCTAACTTAAGTTTCATATTCTTTTATATTATATAGTATTTTATTGTATTTTAGCTTTCATTTTTGCTGCTTGTAACCCTGTCTGGTCCACTTTCTGCCATGACGCAACAAATTTCCCATGTGTGGGACTAATAAAGGTTTATCGTATCTTTTTTTTATTAGAAATAATTATACATGTTTACTGAATTATTTTCATAACTTAAAATGCAAATATAAATTGTACATTTTAAAAACCTCTGAGTATAATCAGAAGCCACAATAAGGTGCTACACAAATTATTTGTGCCAGTGCAAAAAATAAGTTATGAACAAACTATTTTTTATTTTATAACTTATAAACGAGAGGTTTATCCACAATGTGCATGCGCAAACCACCAGACACGAGTTACTGGCCTCCTGCTGTTAACAGGACACAGACGACTTATCAGCAAGAAATGAGTGCAGCGACAATTGCCGACCGCGGCCACAAGGTGGCAGTATTGTAAAGAATGAACGCGAATGAAGCTTTTTGACAGTCCCGGACTGTCTAGATTAAGAAACTTTTAAAGTGCTTTGACATTCAGGTTCATGACCCCATACAAGCTTCTCACCAAAACTGCACGTGTAATTGTATTTAATAAGGTCTGTACTGTAAACTGTATATATGTTTAAATAGGGTAATTTCACTAAGAGTTCTCAGTGAAGAAACACCACTTTGTCACCCTTGTGAGTACTTTTAAATGTGTGACGCAAACTAGTAATGGAGACTGTTCGCCTTCAAATTAACAGCTGTTCCTTACTGCTTCAACCAACACCTTAATAAAATAGATGTTTGCATTAGAATTCATATAGAGTCTGTTTTACATGGTAACAGCAAAAGTGTCTCATTATCACCATCAGACTGTCGTTATTTACAACAACAAAAAGAGAAAACAGCAGTGCTAACAGGACGCACGTGTAGTTGGTGGTCCAAATTGCAAACAGACAGAGTGTCTTGCTGCAGTAGACAGTGGCTTTGGTTGTGCTCTTGTTGTAGTTCAGTTCAAAATTGTAGTAGAGCCACAGATTACCTGCAAAGATATTTAAGATACTGCTTTAAAGCATTCATTTTCAAACTGTAATAAATAAATGTAAATATACACAGTGTATATGTTGTTGCTTATTCTATCTAGCAATGCAGTCTGTAAATAATATCTTTAAAGCAGGTATCTGCTGCTGTTAAAATGTTTGCTTGTTTTTTAGCATGGAGCCAGCAACAGCAGAACACAGTCGGGATTGTACAACAGACAATGTTGCACCGCTTGGTCATGCAGAAATGAATCAGTAATTGAGGATGCACATGGGAATATAGGGTTCTTCTTGACATACATCAGTTTTGAAAACTATGGGGAACAAGAAGAAAATAAAAAAGTATCACTGCATCTGCTTCAAGACATAAGCATGCTAAAAATTCAATTAAAAAAACTTCTAAAAGTGATGCACCTGTCAAAATAGTTAGCAAATGAAAGTGTATTATGTGAAAGCGTTAAATAGATTGTAACAGACTGACCTGTTTGTGTGTCTGACTGGACACACTTGGAGATACAGACAAGGACTGTTGCAAGAACGTGGCCATAGAGAATGTGGCCGTGTGATCATGATATTGTTTCAGCTTCCTCTTACAAGGTTTCACATTCATGCTTCTTCTCTTTTTGCCTTGCCTTCCTATTACTGTTGTATCATTTAATCATTAGTAAGTGCAGCCATTTACTCTTTCGAATAACTCTTTATTTGAATCATTTGTTTGTGAAACATTACATGGAAATACAAAACCACAAATGTATTTTTGCTGCTTTTGTTTTTTAAGGAACTGTGAGCCGTTTTCTTCTAGTATTAGTTTAAGGTTTCAAACGTAGTTTAGGTTTCTGATTCCTAAAGAATTGTTTTGCGTAACAGATCAGAGCAAAAATGTAACCACCCACTTACGATGTCTCTGTCAAAGAAAAACAGTAGGTCATGGTTCTTCTTTTTCGATGGTCTTACTATCAGCAGAAGACGTTGCAGAAACACACGTTTGACAGACTTTTGTTTTAAGATAAGACCACTTCCTCTCATGTGCCCAGACCCACCTCAAGAATTTAATGCCACGTGTATCTCAGCAACACAAAGTTTGATTTTCTAAAATGCATGTCCTGTTTTCAGTTACTGCACCAAACTGTTAGTTTTTTATTTTTTAAATTGATGGTTCGGTGTGAAAAATGTCATATCAGATTATTCAGGAAGCAGCTGACCAGGACTGGAAAAGACAGTGTCAGCAAATGAAAGGGCAGGAAAATTTGAGTTAAAATTTAATAAATTTTTATTAAAGACAATAAATTAACAATTAGATGAATTTTATTAACATTCAATAATATCATGTAATATCAGCACAATGCAAACATCTTGAGCCACCCCTTATATTTTTAAAAATATATATTTTGTTTCCAAGGAGCCAGACTTCTTTGTAATTTTTTAAGGTGGTCTTGATTAGGGCTGGGCAAAACAATTATTTTCCGAATCGATGAATCTAGTGATTAATTTTTCGATGCATCGATTAATCTAATGATATATGTTACTGCTAAGCAGCTTAAATTAGTTTTGCATTTACAGAGGTTGGGTGTTTATCTCTGAGTGTATGTCTACGTGGGGGGGGTGTCTGGATGAATTAAAGGGTAAAAACCAGCGTTAGTAAAAAAAAGTGTCATAAAACGGTCGTTTTATGATCGGCCATTTCATCCGTAAAAAGCCAGGAAAGACTGAATCACTTCCTTTTCGGTTAAAATATCCCCATACTGTAGAACTGCGTGTTCGGGGGGCGTGGTTTAAGTCGACATGTTACCGCTACTCGCTGCTGCTATGTGTTTTTTTGAAAGTGATGACGCATCGACGCAAATTTTTTACGTCGACGTATTTTACGCGTCGACGTAATCGATTGCGTCGACGTAATCGATTGCGTCGACGTAATCGATTGCGTCGACGTAATCGATTGCGTCGACGCGTTGTCCCAGCCCTAGTTTTGAGAAATAGTTCTCCAGGTTTTCTGAAGGTCTTTCATTGGCTGTTTTTTTCACTCATTTTCAATGTATTCCCTGTATCTGACATTGACCGATAAATCATCCAACCAACATCCAAAGAAGAGCTTTGGATGTGCTTCGAGATGCCTGCAGAACGAGTCCTGAAGACTACTTGACTAAGAGAGTGCACACTGTGTTGAAGAATAAAGGTGATCACACCAAATATTGACTTTATACAGACTCTGTTTTTGCCTTATATGCTGTATTTTCATGTGTGTTTGCATCTCTTAATAAACATATTAATGCTGTTTCTATTTCCCACCTTCTCACCCGGCAAATATACAGAAATGAGGGGTGCCTCAAGACTCCTACACAACACGATATGTTAATGATAAAGAACATGGGGACAAACTGTTTCATGACTTATTTGCAAACACAATGTTGATCTTTCTGCAGTAGGACAGTAAGCGGTTTGTGTCCACACATCTTCCTGTCACTTGAAGTTGTGCCAGGAAGCTGGCTCCACTCTAAAACGTGCTTTATCCAAGGATATTTTTACATATTAGAAGAGTGTTGTGAAACGCTTTCTTTTAAAGAGTAAATGCTATTTTCCCTGACTTACAGAAAAACTGTCTTTAAATGCATCATCTGCCGTATTTGTTGTCTTGTAATTATTGTTGTAATTATCTCCATTTAATTACCACACAAGTGTTTGAGTCTCATTGTCACCATCAGGCACTCTTTGTCTACAAAAGCAAAAAGAGAAAAAGAGCAGCGCTAACAGGATGTAGGTCACGTTGGTGAACCAAAATGCGAACAGGTAGAGCGTCTTGTTGCAGTAGACATCAGGCTGTGTCATATTCTTGTTGTAGTTGGGTTCATAAATGGAGTAGATGACTATATTACCTGGAAGGATAAAAAAAAAAAAAAAACAATCTCAAATTAGAATTTTAAAAGGGAAAAAAATGCAAGGAACAGCAAGAAAAATTCATTTCAGTTCAATTCAGTTCAGTTTTATTAGCAAAAAATCACAACACACGCCTCAAGGCACTTTACATTGTAAGATGAAGATCCTACAATAACTGAGTGAAAACCCCAACAATGAGTTTTTGTTTCTCATTACTTACAGATTAATTAATTTCTGCTCTTTTAACACTGTGTAGTCGCAGACAGCGAGCTCCAAATCAACAATCTGGAGCTTTGTCAAATAGAATGAATGCACTGAGCAGCTCAGAAACACCACGGAAGGCAACTAAAGTGAACAATGACAGGAACGTCGAGGATGTCATTGCCTCATGCCAACCCAAGAGTTGGCATGAGGCAATGACATGAGATATTCTTCAGTGAACAAGACAGCTCCCTGATTGCAACCCAACAAAGCAGTTTTTCTGTTATCAAAAACAAATATGAAGGCAAAGACCTACAAATGAGTGGCAACTGAAATGAAGTGAAATTCTCATTTTTTCAAACGAATAATCTAGTTATTTACTTTTCCTGCTGTGTTTGGTGTTAGAATTTTTTTAAGTTTACCTGCAAGCAACCAGCAGCACAGGAAGATGATGGTCATGGACCAACAGACAGTGTTGCACCAGTTGTACCACAAGCTCAGTGCCAAGAAAACTGGTATGATTCCATACAGGGACATGTAGAAAGGGATAAAAGTCTGTCTGGGACAGTCATAGAGTCCTGAACCTATGCGGCACAAAAATAAAGAAAAGTAAAACACAGCATCTGAAACATTATTGATTTTTCAATCATTTTTGTGACATATCGTGATAAATGCTCAGTCATCTCAGTAAAAAAAATCCCAAAAGGTTGATTCTGTTCATCTGGACATAGCGTTGTCAGTGGGAGAAACGTTTCGTCACTCATCCAAGTGACTTCTTCAGTCTCAGCTGACTGCAGGTTTTCACCAACCTTATAAACTGTACATTTGCAGTACTCATTGCAGTACTGTCAGTAAACTCATTTGGCTCTCAACGGAGTCAGATGCACTTCTCCCCTCTCCGCTCCCTTATCTTTCCTGCTTAGATCTGTGTCTTTGTCTAAAGACTCATAACTTTGCTTTCAAAAACCTAAATTGACATTATGGATTTGATCAACTGGTCATTGAATGCGATGGACACCCTCTTCTCAACGAGAAGCCATGGCTCGGGAGAGCCACCTTGCCCTCATGGGACTCTCCCAGCTGGATACACGATGGGTGGGTGGAAGAATTGAAGGATCCTGTGCCTGGCGGGACTGTTCATTGAGGACATTGAGGACATTTACCTTTTCTGAACCTTGATAACAGGGTTTTTGCTGATTGGAGCCAGCTTGGCCCTGGGTTATTGTAAATTGAAGAAAGCAGTCAGTGCTGTTCAAGCGCCCACTAGCCTGGCCGCAGGATGCAGTGGGGAGAGCGGTGAGCACTCAGTCTGCAGTTCTGGACCACAAGGTGGATTCCACCAAGGAGAAGCTCACAAGTTTGGAGGCGGCTCAAAGTGCACTCATCGAGCGCACTACAGGTACCATCAATGAGCGCATGTTGGGCTTGATGGGCACTCAGCTGGTGCGTTTGGAATGCAGCATGGATACCATACTAGAGAAACTTACAGCAATCCAGTGTGAAATTGAGAGACCGGCTGACCAGTGATGGACATTAGTTTAGCTGTGAAAAGAGTGCAGTTAAACGCACAAAATGGAAAATAACCTGATTGTTGATTCGGACACCCAGCTGTGGTTTCACGGTCAGCTCAACCCAAAACATCCCTGATATCAACGTTGTTTGTCTCTTGCTCCCTGTTCTCACGGACACCGGTGTGGGTTTGAGCCAGAGGTGGGACCAAGTCACTGTTTTGCAAGTCTCAAGTAAGTCTCGAGTCCTTATCCTCAAGTCAGAGTCAAGTCTCAAGTAAAAGTCAGGCAAGTCAGAGTCAAGTCCCAAGTCAAGAGGGTCAACCCTCAAGTCAGTCCCAAGTCCGAAACTGTTACTTTCAAATCCTTTCAAGTCTTTTTTTTAAACAATGTTGCAGTTATATTTTAAATGTAAACAATAGACCATGTGTCTACATTAAACTCGTGTCAGAAATTCAATTAGAGCTATTCATGAATTGCATTTGACTTTAAGTTGTTCCTACTAATCCTAAATAAATATTAACACTTAAACAC
>VURO01042929.1:0-27899 GCA_015108175.1 Pelvicachromis taeniatus
GTCACATTGTTTTCTCTATGGACCAGGTCCCAGCTGTGGTGGGCTCTGGGCTTCTCTTCTTGTATCCTCCCGGGAGTAACTGTTACAGCTGAGGCTGGCAACGTTGCCTCTAGAGTGTTTTCTGACTCTCCGGTAGCTCAATACTCTGGGTCAATATTAGAGCATTGGCGATAAAATGCCTTTTTCTGAACGGTTCTAGAGCTGTAGGACATGTTGTGGAGTTTGGCCTGTCTGTTTATTTCTATACAGATTAGCTGAAATACACAAGAAACTGATTATTAAAATTTAAATATTATATTTATTTAATTTTTACAAAACCCAGTGTAAAAATATTAAAAGGTTTGGGGTTATGTGCAGGACTATTTCCTGGCAAGGAGCTGTGGCTTCCCAGAGTCTGGGCAGGTTACTTGTCAGTAAAACCACAATCGGTCTTTTCCACGCTTTGTGTTTTCTGCACAATAATCACATTGGATGCAACATGCTAACTGATGTGGAAACAGATTTTATTTTGTGCTTTGGTAGAAATGGGTGTGCTGATGGGAGAAGACGGAGAGGAGGAGAGGAGCAGTAATTACTAAATACCTTTTAAGAATCAACAAAGGGTATAGGAGGAGAGCAGAGGAAAAGTGAGATCATGTGCCCTGGAAAGCAGAGGGCACAGGAAGACTCAGAGGAAGGGAAGAAAACGAGAACGCAAAAGAGAGGGCACTCATGGTATAATTGGATGAGCACTTGCAACTGACAGGCTCTCCTTCTGAAAATGACAGCTCTTTTTCTCTGGCTAAGCCCTATCATTGTTAATACCCCTCTAGTCCCCCCCTTCTAATTGTAGATCCAGCACCCTCACCTGCTAACATATGGCCCAGCGTCTGTATGCTGAGATCAGAGAAGTACGGGGTGAAGCTGATTGCAAGATTACATGAAAGTGCGCAACGTCTGCTGTCAGTGCAAAGTGTGGTTGTTGATGAAATTGACACAGCTGTTTCCAGTGATTTTACACCATTGCAGCAACAACTTACTTTGAGGTAAAATGTAAATGAAGCATCTATATTTCAAAACCTCTTTCCCAGGTGATCTGAATGTGCACACCTGGGTGTTACTCCACTTCTGTGTTAACTCCAAATTAGCCTGTAATCTCTTTCTCCTCCTGCTAAGCCTTGATCAGATTTCCCATCCTCGCTGCAGTGATTCTTGTATATTAGCTACATTGTTTTCCTCCTCTCTCCTTTAGTGTGACAAAAATTACTTGAAACCACTGTTGCTCAAAGTAAGTGTTCGTCTGCATTGTTGGTTTGTGATTAGAGGATTTATGTGAAGTAGTTCCTCATATCTGTTGTGCTAACTAATCAATGCTGCTTACTCTCTTTCTCTTGCTGCACTTCTTTCTATCAAATATGCATATCAGCTCCATGGCTGCTTTGCTGACAATAAGCTTTACTGAGGGAAGTAGGAAGTCTTGCCAGTGGTAAAATATATTCCAGGTAGTGTTTTTGGGGTAGGGTATATTGATTGATGGCCTCATTTGTGTTCATGAGACAGCAGCATAGCCTGAGCTGGAATTTCAGACTGAGAAGGCTAGTGCTTCCCCTAAAACGTTGGACCTTAAAGGATGAAATGTTTTCTTTTCCTTAAGATTAGCTAACTAAGCATTTTTCATTGTATGGCTTTATTTCTGATGTTGATCTTTCTTGGGTGTTATTTTCCTGTGTGACCCATGTAGCAGTTTTAACCAGTCAGCTTATCAACACCTTGAGGGTAAGACCTTCGCAGTGGAGGAAATGAACAGTAACCCAGACCTCCTGTTCAACTTCACCCTTGGCTGTCTGAAAGCTGAGTGTTGCCTAGCAAAGGGCACCACTCTGTTAGCAGCCATGACTGTGGTAACTCGAGATTAAGTTAATGTGCCAAACGTTCCACTGTAGAAGCGATGAAAGGTCAAACAATCATGCTTCCAAGTTCGCAGATAGACACAAGCCCCTGGATAATGTCCACAAGGGTCAGAGCAACACTTCAATTGCAAGTCAGCGACAATAATGCTGTCAACACACTGACTGTTTTGTTACTTTGTTGCTCATACTGGTAATTAAGCGTTACACATTTGTGTTTGAATTGCACTGTGTTGCACTGCTACCTCAATAACAAGCTTGCATGCTGTATGTGTTCAGCTTTCTAGTTTCCCCAGTTTTGATATGGCTTTCCTTTGGCCGCTCTTAATTTCCCACAAATCAAAGGCATCACTGTTAGGTATTAGACATGCTCCCACAATTGCCTTTGACAAAAGCAGTGGGCTCAAAAATGAAGTCTTTCTCTAGGATTACTCATATTTTATAACTCAACTTATTTGTCAATTTCCTTTTTCTTCCAATTTCTTTTTCATACTTGCTGTCTTTTTAAACTGTCTTTCTGTCTCTTTCTATCATCTGTCATTCTAACCACTGCCATTCTTCACAGGTGAGCTACCTAGCCTTCATTGCCCAGTGATGCTGCACAAGCATGATCCATAGTTGAGCTGCTGCCCTTGATGGGATGGAAATGCTGTCTGCGTATGATGATTCTGACAGATTTAGGATTCAGGGGGTTGCAAACAAATTCAAAGCAATGCTGCCTTATTAACGTATCTCTATGAGTTCCTCCTCTGTATTCTTAAAGCCTCCAGTTCCTGTTTATGTTCAAAGGACTAACCAAAGGTAGTAATTCAAAACGCTGCTGAAAGCCTGAACTCCACATAATACACCTCTGCTTCTCAGCTCTTAAGGTACTTAAGCTGTGAATTGGTACTGAGGCTTGAGTTATATAGATTACTGTTTGCATCCCACGTAACCTCCTCTCATTTGATAGGGCAATACTATTTGCTTTGTAGAAGGTTGATATCTCTGGCTTTTCACATAGAAAGGATGCTTTGAGAAGTTCATGTAACTCAGTTCTGATCCTTTCATAAAACTATCTCTAAGGAACACTGTGCATTTGCTCTCTCAGTACTGACATGGGAAAAATAAATGCAATTAATTAATTATTTAATCCATTTTCTGTCGCGTTCAGATTCCGGGAACAGCAGTCTGAGCCGAAAAGCCCAGACTTCTCTCAAACCAGCCACCTTCTCCAGCTCATCCGGAGGGACACCGAGATGTTCCCAAGACAGCTGAGAGATATAATCTTTCCAGTGAGTCCTGGGTCTGACCAGGGGCCTCCCTCTGATAGGACATGCCTGGAATACCTCACCTAGGAGGCAACCAGGAGGTATCCTCGTCAGATGCCCGAACCACCTCGACTGCCTTCTTTCTTTCTTTAAAAGGAAAAAGACATGGAAACAGAATTCACTGATTTGTAAATGTCATAAACTGATATTTTATTCACAATAGAACATAGAATAAATGACATTTTGCAATTCCATGAAAATATTAGCTTGTTTTGAATCCGATGATAGCAAGATGATAGCAAGCTGGAGGGGGGCAACAATAGGCTGAAAAGTAAGTGGTGCTAAAGCGATACAGCTGGGCGGAAATTTTGCAGCTAATTAGCTTAAGTAGCAACAGATCAGTCACATGACTGGGTGTAAAAAGAGCATCGTAAAGAAACAGAGTTTCTCAGAAGAAATTATAGGCTGATGATCACCAATCTATAAAAAAGTATGTTTTCAAATTGTGAAACACAGCTAGAATAATGTTATTCCACATAAAATTGCAAAGACTGTGAAAGACCCTCTCATCTGCACTAATTTCATCAAAAATATTTTGTATATTTTGTTGTGTCAAGGGACAAGACCAAAAATCAGTATTTGGATGCCAGTGATATTTAAGACCACTGGCACCACTGTGTTAAAACATAATTCTGATAATTCCATAATTCATGGAAATCGTTACATTAGGCTCAGGAAGACTTTAATTTGTAATTTAGGATGGTGAACTTTGTTCATAGACAGTGCTTATGAACAAAGTTCACCATCGTAAATTACAAATTAAAGCTTTGTCACACAAAACATGGATCCACCTTGCTGTCAGAATTCAGTTCAAAAGCCTAAATCACTGATGGTATGGGTGCATCATCACTTTGAATTGAATTGGCAGCTTGCAGATCTGGAAAGCAACCCTCCATATTGACAGGTTTAAGAATATGTTTAAGAGGAACAAAGGCTTCCATCCATCCATTCTCTTCTACTTATCACTTGTCACGGTGTGTGTGTGTGTGTGTGTGTGTGTGTGTGTGTGTGTGTGTGTGTGTGTGTGTGTGTGTGTGTGTGTGTGAATTACCAATTAACCTAATCTCATTGATTGCATGTCTTTGGACTGTGGAGTTGTACCCGGGTACCCGGAGAGGTGCACCGGGAGAACATGCAAACTCCACAAATCAACCTCAAGATTTCAGTGCTAACCACTGTTCCACCCTGCTGCCTGTGATGTGCTGACACATCATGAAACAAAAAATACAGCAAAGAACAGACAGGACTGTGGAGAAACTAGAGTCCTTTATCAGACAAGAATAGCACAACATTGTTGTCCCAAAAGTAGCAGTAACTGCTCTCCTTAGTTCTCAGACATAAACAGTCTGTTGCAAAAAGATGAATTGTTGCTACAACGTAGTAAATATGACTCTGTCGCAGATTTTTTGAGATGCATTAATGCCATCAAATTCAATATGACTCTGGTTTAGGATTTCTATGTTTTATTGTAAATAAAATTTGGGCTTATGTGATTTGCAAATCATTGCATTCTGTTCTTAATTGCATTTCTTGTAACATTTTACACAGCGTCCTAACTTTTTTCAGGGATTGTACTATTTATTTGCTTAACTATTCAGCAAGGAGTGACATCTAGGCATTGAAGAACACGTGTACACAAAAGTGCCCAAGGTAAAAATTTCAAATCCAATGAAATAAAAGATCTGTATGCCTTTGAACCTCAAAATGACATACATGACTGCGTGACTACAGTTGGGTTCAACCAGTCCGTTTAAAATATGGTGCCACTTCTTGCAGATAGTGCTATCTGAGAAGGGACAGGATTGGCTCTTTTCACTTATAAAACTGATAACATCTGTACCTTCTCAAGATTGTAGAATTTCATTAACGGGTACAAACTGAAGCCTTTGGACTTCTGGACAATCTCATATGACATCGAATGGTCTCTGACAGGATATGAAACAATAGTTTGACACCGTCTCGTGATGAGAGGATCAGTTACACATTGAAACTGACTGAGTGGTAAGGAAGCAATTCACATAAAGTGAGAAAAGTTGACTCTTTTCCCCTCTGAATCTCTTTTACACACTCAGAATCTTTTTCTGAAGTCTAAATGTGACTTCTTTTGAATTCTCAGTGTCTGATGTAATATTACCATGTTAACTGGTCCTGGGTGCCTGGGTGTATATGTGGTAGTCCTTGTCCTCCTGGTTCAAGGAGAGCAGTGCTGAAAGGGAGACTTACATGTTTCCTTGACTGCCGGCCTTGTGCTGAGGTAGAAAAAGGTATTTTTCAGGTTTCATTATACTGAAATAGTTTTGAATAAATGCATAATAATAACTGGAAAAGAGCTCTTCTTCACATGCATTTAAGAGAAATTATATACATATATAATGTGTGTCTTGTTCTATAGACCAACCCATATCCGTAGCCTTTCTGTAAAAAAGTTTTCCATTCATAATATTCATTTTATGCATCAGTAAAAACTAAATTTCACACTTCAAAACTCCTTCCAGTTGTCATATTAATATTAAGGTGAAATGTGGAACCATAAGGTATTTTAATATAATAATTTCATGTAGCTTCACGGTAACTATTAATTATTGAGGCCTTTAAAATCTTAATGAGAAGCAGTTTTATTTTTCAATGAAATATTTTCTTTTAAGTTCACAGATTAGAAAATTAAAGGGAACTTTTGGGAAATGGCCTGTATATGTGGTAAGTCATTACTAGAATAGTGCTACTCCTCCTTGTCAAAACCTCCAATTGCTCTCGTCTTTCTGCATTTCACGAGTTATTAGGTTTTGTTACTTAACATAAGGAAAGCGTAAACATAACTGTTATCACTCTCTCGTGTGCTGCCTTTCTCTTTGAGTTTTGATAGATACATTTATTTTTTCCAAAAAACACCACCATTCATTCGATTGTCACAGCTGAGGATGCACTGACAAATGAGCAGAGGTTGACACAACTTTTCCTGAATCGGTAATTTAAACTGACAACACATACCTATGGCAAAGTGTAGCACCATCACAGGCTTTAAATCCCATTTTTGAAAGAATTGAATCTTTTATTATCATGCTAAAAATATAATAATTATATATTCATATAATAATAATGCAGTTTCGTCATTCATAAAATCTTAAAATGAAAAAAAAAAATTCTCCCTTGATTTGAGGCGTGAGCCAATCACCCAGAGACGAACTTCATGCTCCTGCTTTCACTGAATTTGCTTTTTTTTTTTAGCAGGTTTTCTTTGGGGAGCCAGGATTTTGGTCTATTGTGGCCAGATATTAGTTTGCAGTCTGATTTATGTTGTCTATCTGCTGCCTGCTGAGTTGAGCTTCGGTGGTCCTGGTGACTTTTCATTCTGTGGTACCACAGGAGAACCTGATGTGTTGTCAGCTGAGGTCAGGAATTTGCCCTCTGTAGAGATGATACTATGTTTAAAACATAGCAGTTCTTTAGGTCTGTAGTGATTGGCGTACTTTTCACACTAGTGCCCATATGAGGACGAGTAACAGAGATTTAGTGTTGTTCAAAGCCCTGTGCATTGCAAAATTCTTTATATTCACAATTTGAATTACCTAATATGATTTGTATTCTAAACATATTTCTCTTTCCATTTCCTGATTCAACCTTATTTTCACAGGCACTGATCCGTGCACTATGGCTGACCTTGCCTACTCGTCAGCCAGCAGAAACAGACATCATGGACAATAGGGAACCAAGATCATTATTGAATGTGCAGTGGGGTCAGTATAGTGCCTCTGACTAGTTTTGGGCTATAATGGTCTACTGGCCTTTGTCTGCCTCCTCCTGGCCTTCTAGACAGCAAACTTCCTGATTTTAATGAAGCCAAACTAATCACCTTCTGTATGCTGATCTTCTGTAATGCCGGGGTGGCCTTTGTGCCAGCAGTACATTACTTTTCCTGGAACTGATACTTGCGCAAAGGAGGTATTTGCACTGTACTGAAGTTAAAGCACTCTGTTCTGTATTGCACCAAAGTGTTTTTTTTATTCTTCTTCTGATGCCTGAGACAAAAAACACATACACTAAGAAAAAAAAAAACAATACTAGGAATCAATCTAACAAGCAAGCATAAATCTTGATGTCCTGATAGCCTGACACATTAATCAATAGGAAAGAACATAACAGACTTACCATGAAAGTGAAGCAAGTATTGATCCTTTATCAAATGCGATGTATTTATAATGACACCATTCTCTAACGGTCAGATAAAATGGCATTGAGCTGTGCATTTTCAGCTCACCTTACTCTAAGGATGAACACGTATTTCTGCATAAATAGAACAGAAATTTTATCATACTATCAGCTCATGAGCTCGTTTGGTGCTACTCATATGACAGTCTAATAAACATTCATCAGAGAGCCCACGTGCGAGTGTTCTGCACATTGTGAGAATTGTTTGCTCTCTCACATATTATTCAGCGTGAGAAACTGTATTGCTGTCTCTCGTGTTCATTCTGTCAACACATTTCTTATCTGTCCTCCCATTTTGAACCGCTCCAAAAATGAATCTGGTACCTAATTAGATTAACATGGTGACTCATACTATATAAAAAAAAAAGACATCATCACTTTTGCTTCTTCAATTTCAGAGGATTTTTTTTTTTTAAACCGTCTAATCATTTGGTGTCCTATATAATGGAGGCAACGATGTGGGCTCCAGTGAATGGTGCTATTATGGAAGAGACCATTAGTTTCTGCTGCAGTTACTATGGTGCCCAGCTCCCATGTGACTATTTCTCTTACTACATAATAGGTAAAATAAAGAAAAAGCTACCTCAAAAGAGTTGGTGTGAGGAGCAGAGAACTACAGAAAGCTTTGGGAATATAGCAAAAGATAGACCATCGTCACAAAAATAGATTTCAGGTCATGGTACACAATGGTTATACAGTGTGACAAACATATAGACTTACCTTCCTTACCTACTTCCTTAAAAATGTTTTTCGTCATACATCATGTCCTTTGATGTCATTGGTAACAATGGTGCATTTGAAAAAAGTGAATAATAGAAAATCTGCATCTAACAATAAAATGCAACAGTCCTGCAGTTACACGAAATGACTCTCAGAAGCTTTTAGCTTTTGAAATAATAGTTATGCACAAATATCCAGTTATTTGCACTACCTCAAAGGCAGGCAAGGATGTGATTGTTGTCATTAACGTTTCCTTTTGTTAATCTGTTCATATAATGTCCTAATTTTTTAGAATGTTTCCCTTCTAGCAATCCAGGAAAGAGATATGACATTTTTCCCCATCTCTGCCAACTATGTTGCTTTGATGGCTTGTCATGATGGAGCCTGTGAGACTAAAGGCTAATTGCTGCTGTTATTGCTTACAAACCTTTAAAGAAAGGTTTGCTGAGTATTAATCAACAAAGTCAGATTCTCAACGGTTCCAGCTGATAGACATAGTAACAGAGTATTTAGCTACCAACTCTACAAAGCCATACGTTTATCTCAAGTTCAATCATTCCTAATACTTACTTTATATGTTATTTTAACCACTTCATAATCTTGATACAGTCTTGTGAATTACTATTAAATATTCTAATCTCTGTCATTGATGTAAGCTCTTGGGCAATCTGCCTTTGCCACATACCAAAACAGTCATAAATGGTGAGAGTAAATAGCTGTGTAGACGAAAAATTAATGCCCTCACCCTTACACTCTTTCAGTTTCTCTTTCAGTGTTTGGCACTCTGTCAGCAAAACCTGCGTTGTCCCGCTGGGCTCTCTGTCAACATTTTTGGAAATGGATTTACTCAAATCCTAGACCTGTGCATTCTTCACAGTCACTTATATTATATACGCTAAGCCACACTTCATATTAATTCTGTATGTCTCTATATTTTAAGACCATTCGTTTTCTCCTTTTAAAACAAAATGAATTATTTAACCCTTCTATGGAGATTTTTTATTCTGGTTTCTTCAATTACATCTAGCAAACACAGTTATGATCTAAATGATCACTCTGAAATTCATCAGGCACGCAGTGCACTTTGAAGAGAAATAGGAGTTGTATTGGAATTTGCATACAGACAAGATACAAAGGCTAAGTGTAAACAGGGTGTAGGTTGGAAAAATTAATAAATGTAAATCAACATGGCACTTTTGTCTATGCGCCATTCCCACTCACTTGTTTTCCCTGTCTGTATTTAATGAATGACAGAGGCCCGCCATTTCTCCATTTCCCAAAGTATTCCTCTGCCTTGGGAAGAACAACAGATCAATCAGTGTTGGATAATCGATGTTAGCTTGAGAGCAGCTGGGTAAGCCAGGAAAATGTCTAATGCTTTAGTTTGTTATTGTAGGGAACAGCCAAGCGTGATGTTTATATGTAAAGGCCCCAGGAGTAGGATTTAATTAACAAATGACAGCTGGGATTTCTAGAGAGCATACCTCAGAAAACCTGGGCCTCATCATTCTATCTAAGGTCAAATCAGCTTGGACACCGTTGCCAAAACCGATTCATATCTGGCAATGACTTGTCCTTCAAATTTCCACTTAAGATGTCAAAGAAGTGTGTAGCCTGAAAAATACAACTGTGGGGATGTAAAAAAAGAAGAAAAAAGAAAAAGCTTTCATGCAGTCAGTTAACAGGATAAAGAACACATAAAATCCATGTAGTCAGTACTGACTGCATGACCATGATTTGTGTCCATTATTTTGGTGGTGTTCTGATGATGGGTGGTGTGTGTCAGCATCAGTTTGTCCCTGTGTGTGTGTGCGTGCATGTGTGTGAGTGAGACAGACACAAAGAGACACTTGGAAAAGTTCTTAGAGAGAATAAAGGTATCTGACATTTCCTGATATGATGAACAGCAGAAGAGACAATTAACAGCACACTATCACCACCTGGTGGCAAAACACTGATGCCACACTTGCATTTATTTACCAATCAAGTACACACAACTGTTAGCTGATAAATTAATTTTAACTGTGTGAAAAATAGCCAGTGACTGCAAGTTCAGAAATTAAATTAATACAATGTTCTAAAATCTTGTGGATGCTGATGTTTTGGACATGAGATGTTTCCTTGTGTTCTTTTCCGGCCTTAGTAGCACTATGTAGCACTTGGGGGCAAAGATGCAGCCCAGCAATCCATAACTTGAGGCCAAGATAGCAAACACCTCGGTGACTGTGGAGTACTTTCCAGGAGAGCTGATGTAGGCAGGAATAAATGCTATCCACACAGCACAAAAAATGATCATACTGAATGTGATGAGTCTGGCCTCATTGAAATTGTCCGGAAGTTTCCTCGCCAGAAAAGCCAAGACAAGACAAAGGCAAGCCAGCAGGCCAATGTAGCCCAGGACCAGAGCATATGCTATTTGGGAACCTTTGTCACACAGAAGAATGACAATAGGGCTATCACGTGGCATTAGTTTTTGTGGCACTGGGGGAGCAATAACCAGCCATACTGCACAGATGATTACCTTTATAAAAAAGTACACGTTTAGTATTTCAACTTTTTAAAGAAATGCTCTATAATTATTCTGATCTTAATTAAAAGCCAATATTCTTTACCTGGACAAGTGTACAAAAGGTAATGATTATCCTTTGCTGCAAAGGCCCAAACCATTTCATGACATGACTGCCTGGAAGTGTAGCCTTGAAGGCAATTAGGACCACTATAGTTTTCCCCAGAATGCAGGAGATACAGAGAACAAAGGTAATCCCAAATGCTGTGTGGCGCAGCAGGCAGGACAACTTAGAGGGCTGACTGATGAAGATCAGGGAACACAGGAAACACAGAGTCAAAGACAAGAGTAGCAGGAAGCTCAGTTCAGCATTATTAGCCCTAACAATGGCCGTGGTTCTGTGACAGTAGAATATAAAGACCACAAAGCAGGTGCTGAAGATGCCAGTGAGGGAAATAACCATCAGAACAATTCCCATAGTGTCACTAAAGGACAGGAACTCCATCTGTTTGGGGATGCAGGCAGTCTTCTCAGCACTGGACCAGAACTCGGGCAGGCATTGGATACATTCTATGGCATCTAAAGGAAAGACAGAAAGACCTTAACTGCTGTATTGTGACTTTTCCACTGCAAATGTATTGGGTAAGTCACAATGTTAACAGTAATGTGGCCAAATGGCATTTCCTCACCAGTCTGATTGCTAATCTCCCCAGCTGCACAAACCACACAATCATGGCAGCAGATAGGGAAGTTAGGTCTGATTGCTTTCCGGGTCCCTGGGGGACAAACATTGCTGCATACTGACAAGGGAACCTAAGCCAAAGTACAATCACAAACTACACTGGTCACATAATGAAAACCTGAATGTAAAAATTACAGTTCAGATAACATTATTGTATTCTGCTGAGACCCTTACTTTGGTTTGGTTACCAGTCCATAAAATGTTCTCTTCCTGGATTTGAAGTTTATGGTGTGAAGCTGCAGTCGTCTCATCAAATTTACCAACAGTGACAAAATCCATTTTTCCATTTGGCTTCAGCTGCCAGTTAACAAGGTCATACATGGCTGTAGGGTCGCCATTCTCATCAAACTTAGTTTCATCACCAAAAGTGTTGGAGTATTTTACCTGTTTTATATAATGAAGCAGCTAGAAAGAAAGTAGATGTGATCATTATAGTAAAGTGACTTCTGTGAATTTAAAATTAATTATTAAACTAAGTAGTACCTGCCATGGCTTTATATCGTCCATATCTGGACATGTTTGCTGAAGAAATGGTCCTTTTCCTTTCACACAGCTTCTCATGGCCTTGATTGCATGGGCAAGGGCATACACGGCTTTATAGACATTGTAGGATATCCTTAGCTGTGACACATCTGAATAGATATTTGCTATGCTCCCCAACTCTTCTGTTCCAGAGCATGGAGGTTTACCCTCAGTATTATATTTTTGATCTTCAGCCTGCACACCCAGACTGCACTGAAACACCTCTTCCCAGAAGGGTGCCAGGAAGGGATCATTACTTGCATCTGAGCTTAAGGGATTCAAACGAAGAAGAAAATCTCGCAATCCAGGTATGTCTGCTCGCCGAATGGCAAATCCCATCGAACCCTGGAGGATGTGATGGTACTTTATGGGGGTGGAAAGGATGGCAGCTGTGCTCCAAGCCTCACTGGCCAGCCATTGTATCCCAGCAAGCCCCATTCTAAATACATAAAACATGTAGATTTGTGTTTTTACAGTGATATAAAACATTATAGTCTTAAACTCAGCAAAACAAAACAAAGACTAAAAAAAAGGTGACACTGGAAGAATCCAATGTCATACCTGAGCACTTCATCAAACAGAGCTGCTGCGTCTTGTTCCACAGCAAACACCAGAATCACCCAAACCCCAGATGATTGGATGTTGGAAACAATAGATGATATCGTGCTCTGCGCTCTGTTCTTAGGTATAATTTCATGAAGAGCAACACAAGCACCCAACTTTGTAACCTAAGAGAGCAATAAAGAAGATCAATATTAGTAAATGTCATTTTCATAGTTATTTTAGTAAGATACTCAATAAAAAGAAAAAAAAATGGCAATTTTATTATGATTGTCTGACTCACCTCATTTACAAAGATATTAGCCCCACCACGACCATAATCATCATCCCCTGCAATCACACCCACCCAAGTCCAGCCAAAATGCTTGACAAGCTGTAGTAATGCATTTACCTGGCAGTAGAAAAAAAACAAAAAGACTAACACAGAGAAACAAATGTAAAAAAAAACAAACAAACAAGAAAAACAGAGTACAATATATTTTTGTTGGAGTGTTGCAGTTAACCTGGAAGAAGTCGCTGGGCATGGTCCTTAAAAAGGCGGGGAACTTGTTTTTGTCACTGAGACAAGCACAACTTGAAAAATAGCTAACCTATAAAAACAAAAAATAAAAACAAAAAAACCCCCAAAAACATCAATTTCGACGTAAAATAAAACCCTATGACCGTTATTGAACCTTAAAAGACTCTTTAATCAGTCTGTTGGATTTCATTCACAGGCTTGACCTGCCCTAGTGGTAATTTAAAAAATTGACAATAAGGAATGCACACTACTATGTGCATTACAGAGTATTTTACAAGCTGTGACAAACCTACCTGTGGCACATGAAAGACTCCCAAGAAATGAGCCACTACAAGAGACTGGGTAGAGCCCCCATCTCCAATCACTGCTGGTATGGACTCACGACAGATGCTTTCTTGGTGTGTATTTCCTCCTGAATTGTTCTCTATACCCATTAACTCTATTACAGCCTTTAGAGCCTGATGGGGTGTACTGCATGAATCATATATCTTATAGCCCAGTGTGATGTTGGGAAGGAGATTGCGCTTGCTGTTAATTTCCTCAATGGCAAAGATCATAGTTTGCATCCAACGGAATGTCCGAAAATTAAACCTGGAAGAAAACAGCAAGAAATTTATATCTGAGATACACCGGTCGATTGGCCAGGGACTAGAATTGGATGATTTCCATTCCTCTGAGTCGGGACTGATGACTGGCCTGCCAGCCTCACGTATGTTCAATTACCAGCCACTCCCTTTCATGCATGTACAACACATGCACAGTGGTGCAAGCAAATAATTACAAGCACATTACATGCTACCATGTTGCTAGGATACAAGCGCCGCTCTGTGAGAGTAGACACAAAGTTCACCAAAGTTAATGGTTGGGTACCACAATGAAAAAAATCCTGACAACTAACATAGTCTGACACTTAAATTATCTTAACCAGGCTGAACATGTATGTGTTAAAGATTTCTAACAAAGGCAATGTGGCACAAGCTAAAGCTAACCAGAGCTCAAATCTAGTCACAACCCATCAGCCTCGGCATGCACATAGGATCACTGATTATGAGGAAAATTATGGAGACAAGTTAAACAGATGAAATTATTAACGTCCTGTTATTTGGTCAATTTATAAACATTCTGGGAAATTATGTAAGCAACTGACATACAGATTTATGTTTTGTTACATAAATGTGTTGTTTGTTTGTAGATAAAATATTTCAGGTAAAGCTGGGTGTAGAGTGTGTACATTTATTACAGTTAATTGTTCTTAAAAGAACTTTATTTTCAGTTGCTTCATTGAGAGAAGAGAACTTATTCCAGTGTTGGGGAAATTGTAAAGCTTAAATTATTTTGTATCCACAATAAACAAAAATATTTTGCATTAAAAGTTCATTTTTATTTGTATATGCTTTTAATTATAGGGCTTCATAATCAACAAAAAATGATATTGGCAGGTCACAGTATATTTCAATGTCATTAATGTGACGTTCCAAACAGCAATGTTAAGGATATTTAAAGAACTCTTACCTTGTGCACTGTGTAGATGGAGGTGTAGAAGTGAAAGACAAACTGGGCTCCACCACCATGTCGTGAAGGGAGAAGAGTCCTCCTAATATGATGTCCCCCTTTTTTTCCAGTGCAGGCAGGGTCATAGTGCCAGGAATTACCTCACATTGATCTTGGTACGAGTCATAGGCAAAAATCCCTGTCCACAAAAGACTAAAGAGGACAAGTCTAGACCTTCTCCATGAAAGACTAAACTTACTTAATGTCATCCTTGAAGGGTTAATCCTTTCTGGAAAATAAATGACTACATACATTTGATAGTAAATTTCACAAAACTTAGAAGTTTAAACTAAGTAACTTTGGTTAAAACATCAAATATTGAATGAGCTGCAAAATAGCATGGCCCCCAAAAAACAAAACAACAAAACAACAAAACAGTTAACTTGTTATGAAAAAGCATGAAGAATGATAATCCACAGAAACAAAATACATCATTAACTTATCCTGACACAAACACAACATCTAAAGAAATTTAGCATACCGTATCTGGCCAACATAAGTGTATTATTATTAACTCAATCTAGTAGTTATAATGCTTTTCTATCAACCTGCTGTATCTTCCACCCCTACCAGTGGTGCACAAATAACTGTTTAGCCTTTGGCATCAAGTAAGAGATGCTGCCTTGTAAGATATATATGCTTTGTGCCTCATGCTGTAACTGTCAGATTGACACTATTTCCCTGGGACTTATGATCAAAGGAAAAAAAAAACATGTAACAGTAACAACAACATTATGGACCTGGGATGGGCACCTGACAGTAATGAACAAAGACATGAGCTGTCTCATGTCTTAGTTTTATGCCTGACTAGGTATTCATCCTTCAGGGATAAGGAAAGGCACATAGCAGTCCAGTGTTAGACAGGGCTTCTACACTACATTACACGTGATATGCTTTTAGAACATACACACAGCTGCACTTTCATCAATACAAAAGATGTTACATTGACTGAACCCTTTCTCCTACCATTCCCTACAGTTACATTTAAAATAACCAACAGCCATTATTTAATTCATATGCTTTTAGGATTTATGGTCAGACTTGCTTTGGTGCCCAAAAGAAAGGTGAGACTCTGGAGTATTTTAGTGATTACTAATGAGTCATTGGTGTGTTTTTGCATATCATTATCAAACTCTGCAGGATATCACATATTGTATGTTGTGCTGCCTGAAGCCATGAGATTGTGTTATGCACCTAATATGTCCCAGAGTGATGCTCAGAAGAGGAAGGATGGTGTCCTAGGAGATACGGTGTTTAGTATTAGGATACAATAATCTCTGTATCGTTTAGTTTAGCTTTTTAACAAGACCTTGGGCTCAAAGGACCAAATGCTCTAATGGGAAAGAATCAACATTGTTTTGCTCTGAAAACAACTTCATTAAAAAAAAAAAAAAATAGACTGCAGTTAAACACTATCCTCACTGGAACATGGGTATCATAGCAAGTGAAGTTCCTCTCTTATAATAAAACAAAGATAATATAAATGAATCAACTTTCAAAAAAAAAGAAGAACAGAAAAAAATAGTGGGTTACAGTTAATGTCTTTGTCTTGTGTTCCTTCCCTCACACTAACCGATGGTGGCAGATGGTCGCCCCTCCCTGAGCCTGGTTCTGCTGGAGTTTTCTTCCTGTTAAAAGGGAGTTTTTCCTTTCCAATGTTGCCAAAGCGCTTATATATATGATTGGTTGGGACTTTTTTCTGTTTCGATTATTTTAGGGTCTTTACCTTACAGTATAAAGTGCTTTGAGGCAACTGTTGTTGTGGTTTGGTGCTATATAAATAAAACTAAAATTAATTTAATTGAACTGAAAATTGGAGGCATGGTGGTCAGCACTGTTGCCTCACAGCAAGAAGGTTCTGAGTTCAATTCCACCATCAGGCCGGGGTCTTTCTGTGTGGAGTTTGCATGTTGTCCTTGTGTTTGCGTGGGTTCTCTCTGGGTACTCTGGCTTCCTCCCACAGTCCAAAGACATGCAGTTTGTGGGGATAGGTTAATTGGAAATTCTAAATTGCCCATAGATGTGAATGCGGGAGTGACTGTGAGTGTGAATGGTTGTCTGTAACAGACTGCGACAGACTGGCGACCTGTCCAGGGTGTACCCCGCCTCTCGCCCCAAGACAGCTGGGATAGGCTCCAGCGCCCCCCACGACCCTGAAAAGGATAAGTGGCTGCGAATGGATGAACTGAAAATTGAATTGGCCTGTTACCTGTAAATGTAACTGGACTACTACGTCACTCATATAACTGAAAAGAGACCTCTATCCTTGACAGGAAGGCAAGCAATGGGTTGAAATTTTTTTCAGTCCCTCCACCTATTAGTTTGTTGTCTCAAAAATTGTAATTTTTATTTGATCAAAAATTATTTTAATTAGTAAATTGTAAAAAATGTTTGGAATCTTGTATGATTTTTGTTCCACCTCTCACGTGTACACCACTTTGCATTGGTCGTTCACGTGGCATTCCAATAAAGATGATTCATGTTTGTGGCTGTAATGTGACAAAATGTGGAAAAGTTTAAGGGGGCCAAATACTTTGGCAAGCCACTGTAGCTTTTAATCAAATAACTGTATAGGTTTGTATGTGTCTCTCAGGTATGCAGGCTTGCATAAGTTAGTGTAGTCAGGATAATGTGTTTCTGAAAACTGAATGTGTCTGACATTGACTATTCTGTGTGGGACTTGAAACAGATGTGGATGTTGTCAGGTTGAAGTGCCACAGCTTTGACTAGGATGCAACAGTTTATCATTCAAGGATTTTTGACACAGAATGAAAATTTGTAATTGAAATATGCAACAGGGAGTATTCATGTTAAAAATGAAAACTACCACTAAATTAATACTAAAACTACTTCCACTACTAAAACACTATTATTAATAATTATGCATTTAATATTTTCTTTGGGGTATTATTTTCAATTTTCCAAAATATCAAAATCCACAAAATGCTCAGAATTACAATTTTTTTTAATGTATGTAATGAAAACAAAACTAAATGGAAAGGTGTAGGCTTTAACTTTTTAATGTAAATATATTCTATTTGTCACGGGTTGCAGTTAATGGAGGACCCCAAAAGCAGGACTCTTCAGCTGAACTGTGAATTTATTTACAGTGAGAGAAAAGTAACAAAAGTCATGGCCTTAATTCCCAGCACTGTGGCTTCCGTAGCGATTCCTCTTCCCAGAATCCCACACAGTGCAACTGTCCATGAACGAGAACTAAACGGCAACTCCAAACACTCCTGTTCCCATACCGTGACTCCAGGCCCACTCTGCTCTAGATTCCTGGTACCACACCCCACCCCCCTTACCTTACTGATGCAGAGATCCCGCTTGCAACATATTATATTATATCATTACATATTATTTACGTCCACACACAGTTGCTTGCTTATATATAACATATTAACTTACTAACTGTTCCTCAGACAGATGATTTTGTTGGCCCTTACTGGAAACTGGCTTTGACAATGGATGAATGCATGGTTGATAGTGGCGTGTGAAGGAATCCAGATGCAAGTTAATACCTTCATGTCTGAGGCCAGGGAAGTGTCATATGTCAGCTTTGAAGCAGACAGGTAGGACCCATACCAACAGTTTCACTGTTGGTAACAAACTGAAATTAACAAACATGATCAAACATGTCAGGAACAAACTGACAGGCAAAGAGACTAAGCCTATGGAGAAAACATAGAGACAGAAGTACACGACAAATGACAAGAACACGTCAAGAAGAGAGACACAGTCAATATATATACACAAACAGGAGGAGCTAGGGAAGTGGAGACAGCTGAGAACACAGCAGGGGCAAATCAGGAGTAATGACACAGATGAAGCAAACCTGAACATAATGCACAAGAGACACCGGCCACCACAACAAAACAGAAAGCATAACCACTGAAAACGGAGACAAAGACACGAACTTGACATAGACAAAATGTAAACAAACAGAAACACAACTGATTTCACGAGGAGGGATGCAGATCACGGGTGAGGAATGATAACAGAAACCTAAAGACTAGATAACAAAACTAGAGAATGATAAAAGAATATTAAATAAACCAAAATCAAAGGTCCAAACACATAAATGCTGGGTCACAGACCTGGGACTATGACAACAGGTTGTTTTATCTTTTCTTTTTTGGAGAAACACACTGCTACAAGTGGCCTGAAGTAGCTTTAGGTCTTGGTCGCAATTGAGAAGGATGAAGATTATATTCAACAGACAAATTAATTCTGTCTCAGCATTAATGTGGGAATTGTAACCACACTGTTACACGGACGCTTCCCTTTGTTGGATATACCTTACAAGCTCATTTCACTGGACTCTGCCTGGTAGAGTGATAAATCTGTGAAATGTAATACTAAATCTTGGAGAAAATCCAGGAGAAATTATATACAAATGCTAAAATGATCTCTTTTTAGGGACACTTTCTAGGCTGCATCACCTTTCACGTGTATTCCTCCTCCATATCATCCCTCTGATGACAGGCTGATTGCCAAAAGAGGCATAAATTGAAACTTTCGGAGGTGTTACTTAATTTACAATCATTTCTGTCCCATCAGTCTGAGTCTACAGATATTATCAGCTTCATAGAGAACAACTTGTTCATTTTCTGTCTTCCGTATTAGATGTCAGTTTTGTGCCATTATGTTGATGAAGAGGGCCACAAACAACTAGTATGCTAATCCAACCAGGAGTAATGACACAGCCAGAGAAAAGATATTTCAGTAAAAATGGTTTATCTCCTAACACTAGCTCAAGGAATTCTTCCTATTTGCTAATTCTAAAGGCTTAAAATACACCTTGCTATTGTAATGGCAAGCAAAGTCAGTATTGTCACCAAGTCTTACTGTTTTCCACTGCCTAGAAAGCAAAACTGCATTGGAAGACTACTTTGCGAGATCTGTCACTACTGCAAAGTCACAGCTGTGCCCAGTGGCACCTAAAGTGCAGGCAGTAATCGATTATCTAATCCCACAACAAAAAGGCATTACTTCACTTTCTTGGCGTGTGTGGTTACTACTGTGGATTCTATAGGAATTTTTTTTTTAATATGGTAGCTCCTCTCACAGGCTTCATTAGTTCACCAAAGTCCTTCATCTGGTCATTCACTTGCCAGGCTGTCCTGAGTCTAATTCATCTGCAGTGCACCAGCAGCACTGGATTTTGCAGTTTAAAGTTGATGTTGACACTAATACATGTGGTGCTGTATTTCTGTTATTTATATAACTGATCTGTTTAATGCACTTTAGATTTTTTTTTTTTTTTTTTAAAGAGCGCATGTGTAATTAGCACAGCACATAGAGCAGCTAGATTGGTGTGACTACTGATCCTGTAAAACAATGATTTTCCTTGTGGGATCAATAAAGTTTCTATCGCTCTATCTTCTTGACTTGTTTTTCCTCATCTTGTTAGGTAGTGAGGTTAGGTGTAGTGCAGTTTTGGTTAGGATATCTTGATCTAATCTATCTTGAAATGCATGCCACACATATCTAATTCCTTAGATTTGTTTATCTGATATTTTCAGTGAGATGGATCTCTTTCTCAGCCTCACCTTAGAAGGGACATAACATGACAGTAAAGGAAAAGCTCTTGATTTAGCAGTCAATTTGAATTTAAAGTACTACCTGTGGCTTCAGAATTTAAGTATAGGATGGATTTGCAGAATGCCTGGAAGGCGAAGAGCTCAGAAATCAGGAATAACATTGAGTATAATAAGTGCAAAAATTACATGGCCATATCCAACACACATAAGAGATAGAATTACAAATCCTAGCTGCCCTGGAAACATATTTTCTCTGCTGCTATAAGGAAAATGATCCAGGCAATATGTATACCTATACTTTACATGCACTCTCTTGGCTATATATGGAAAAATAAAGGACTGCTGATTGTGATATGAGGGTATAAGGCTTGATTCACTATGCAGTTCATGCAATTCCTTGTTTCGCACACCGCGAATATTGAGCAAAATTTCACTGCCTCTCACTATCGGGTAAAAATCATTTCCCTTTGTAGTGGAAGCAGTAAGAGACCTGCGGCATATAAGAGTCTTCAGAATATTCAGTCATGCTAATAGTCTGTTCAGAGAATGAAGGTCACTTCAAACTTTGCTGTTTGATTTTCAGCATTTTTTAGCATTTATATTTTTTTTCCCCCACAAAATCGACTTAAAGCCAGTGGAGTGACGTTTACTATTATTGAAAATAATAAAGAATCAGCAGAATTAAGAGGTTTGAGCAGACATGGTTAAATATAAATCTCTACACAGGGGGATTAAAAATATGAATGAAAAAATATATCTGATGTGTTGACAAAGCAGCTGGTTAAACATATTACATTCAGATAATCTCATAGATGCTACTTTGAAAGTATACCTGGTCTCCCATCAGATTATTGTCAAAGACCAGTGGGTTTTAAGTGTTTTTTTGTTGTTGTTTTTTTAAATGGAGGATGGACACTTCCTCATAACAGAGAGAGCTGCGGTCTTTTCTGAGATTGACACAAGTGACTATAGCTAACTGCAGCCACAAGATGGCAGCAATATAAAGGATGGATGCACATGTTAATTGACAGACGAGAAGATCTCCGACAGTGACAGCATTGTCTGAGATCAAAAGAGATTGCTTTCCTATGTTACATATTAATATATATTTATTTTTAGACAGCATTGCTTGCTTGTCCTGTCAGAATGCCACGGGTTTTATGGATAATTTAGAAAATTCTTGTTATTAATTAAAGTGATAAATATTAAGCAAACTTCAGTTAAATACCACAACTTTTGATTATCTCATATCCTGTACATTCTACAGGCTATAGTAAGAAACTCAGTTGTTTTAAGGAACAATTGAGTGACATACACACTGTTATACAAGTTATTTGGATAGATCACCGCTTTGCTAACGTTTGTAAGAAGACCCAAACTGTCACAATCAGATGAAAGAACAATTGGTTAGGATGTTCAGTAACAACCATGAACTGGAAACTGCTGAAAAAGTAGTGACACTGTCCACGAGAAGCCAGTTTTACACAACGATGGACTGAGATAGTCCAAAATCAACACTTTCAGGTTTAAATGAATTTTCAGCTGCCCACATTGACAATCCAAATGACTCCTGGGAGAAATGCTTTATGGTCAAATGAGAAAAAGATCAAATAATTTACCCAAATTGATAAGAAGTATGTTTGGCGTAAGAGTATGAGTTATTAAGCATGGTGGTGGTATCATGCTCTGGGGTTGTTTTGCTTCCAATGGTACTAATACATTGCACAAAGTCAATTAAATAATTAACATCACCTCAAATCAACAGCTAGATAGTTTAAACTTAAAAACAACTGGGTGTTCCAAGACGACAAACATCAAAACTGATAAAGTTACAAAGTGAAGAGTTGTCAGATATTCAATCATAATGATGCCAGAAGGTTGTTGCTGTCTACCAGAAACATTTGTTGTGGTGCAGCTTGGTAAAAGACATTTAACCAAATAGTAGTAGGGGTTATGCAACTACCTTTGTCTCAAATATTTAAATGACTGGTAGTGGTCACATCACAATTTAGGCTCAGTGGCATCTTATAAATAGAAATCTTATAAGATTTAATATATATACGCATGCTTTTATGTATAACATGAATGCATGTCACACATATTCTCAGACACAAAAGTTTTTAAATATCCATCACTTGTGGCAAGTTTTATTTTTTTTTTATGTTTGTATGGCACTTGTTTGTGAACTTGTAGATGATGAAAACAACATGTGTTGTCTTAATCTGAATGAATAACAACATGCACTGAAGCGTAAGTGTGTGCACTTGGGAAGCACTTAAACTTGTTTGTGAGCATATTATGAAAGGGAAACAATGTTATGACATCATCCTAAACCTGCCAATTTACCATTTTCCCAGAGGGCTGAGAGGGAAACAAGGGGCAAACTGGGCAAGAAAAGACAAGCAAGTGTTTTCGACAAGAGTGATGACATCTGGCCCTCAGGTTAGAAAACAGGAGCTCACCAGGTGCTGTGTTGAAAACGGATTAATTTAATTGAAGGTTACTTTGTGTCTCTCAAAACAATTAGCATTCATGCCATTAATTAGTGAGATGGCAGCAAGACATTATTTACTGTCACCTGTGATTATTAGTTTAATATTGAAGAGAAGAAAACAACTCTTCTAAGTTAACTTTAAGAAACATACACACTGAGTACTATAATGGTTTCTATTCAAGGGTGTCATTGTTTTCACAATAACATGAAATTTTAAACTAGCTTATCTAATTTATGTGCAATGCTGTACATATACCGATATATTAAAATTCATTAGGTTTATAAGATTTTAATTATCAGTATGAGTTCCAATAACACTGGCTGTATTCAGGCCACTCAAATCTACATCATGACTCTCAGTGTTCATTGTAACTCTAATTTATGCTGAATAATTTCTATTGGATTGTCATCTGCCCACAATTTAAATGTAATTCAGTTATTTAGCTGTAAAACCTGGTAGACAGAATTTGGAAATATAATATTTTTCTTCTATGAGCAGTTACACTCATCTTTAGAATTTGCCTCGTTGTAACATTTAAAAAATTATCCTCACATCATCATCGATTCTTTGCTAAATGTCATATTTTGATATGGACACTTGGGCTTGTGACTGTCTCCTAGTATGCAGCAGAAGTCAGGGCAGGGGGAAAAGACTTGTCACAAAAGATGACCTTAACCAAGTGCCCCTGGTTCTATTCAATTTTGGCAAACAAAGCAATTGTATGATTTCAGTCCTTTTGTGAGTTTGCACTTCCCATCAGAAGATGTTTCTCTTTATTACTGAATGTCACTGTCATAGTGATATTTTGCAAGCATTTGGATTTACATTTAAGATTGTCCCTGTCACGAGAAAAAGAAAGCACGTCCTATTTTAGTTCTAAGGTTTTATGTATTAGGATATAACACACACACAAAAAAACACCTGGTCCTTACCAGGTTCAGAAATTATGTCAACACATCTTCAGGTACACAGCAATAAATGATCTATCATACATATTACATATATATCATTTTTTTATTCAAAACTATACAAGAATGAAGAAACAACGAGTCAGAAACTATCCAGATGATTCTAGAACCACCTTTAGCAACAAGAACTTGAAGTAATTTCCTGTATAGCTTCACCAACCCCTCACATCATTGTAGAGGAAGTTTGATCCACTGTTATTTACAGCATTGCTTCAGTTCATTGACATTTGTATGCATTTTTAAAAAATGCACAGCTCTCTTCAGGTCCAGCCAAAGCATTCTGGTCAGGTATAGGCCTCTCACCTTGATTCTTTACTTTCTCAGCCACTATGTTCTTGATTTGCTGCTGTGCTTGCGATTGCTACTCTGCTCCATGATATAGTTTAGGCCAAAACTATGATTAGACATTTCCATTTTCTTCTCTGCTGTCCAAAGGAAACTGTGGTTTATTTGAGTGTTGCTTTGCAACACAAGCCATACTTGTTAAGGCTTTATTTTCTAATTGTACTGTCATGAACATCAATATTTAACATGCCAACTTGGGCCTGTTGAGTCTGAGATGTGGCTGTTAGATGTTTTTGCAATTTCTTTAAACATTACACAGTCTGACTGATCAAGGCCCTTACGTGGTTTTAATTGAAGACACACACATTTTTAGGGCTTATCTTCATTCAGGTTAAGAAATTAGGTTTCAGTTCCAATCTATAATATGAACACAGCCAGTGTCAATATTTGTGTGTCTGTGGCCATGCCACTTTTTCAAAAGATATATTTTACTTGTCAATGTGCTTTTTGTTTCATTTCTTTATGTCTCTCATGTCTTTGTCTACTTTTTTTTTTATAATTATTGTATACATTATTGTATACATATTTCTAGTCAGCACAGTGTGTGTGCTGACTAGAAATATTGATTGTATACAGGTTTTTAAGTAGCAATAATAATAATAATAATAATATGCAGCAGCATCAAAATATGCATCATAACTGGAATTAGTCTGGTTTTCAGTAATGCCACAATACTACCAGCAGATGACAGTATTGTCCATAGTATGAGTATTCAATAGAGTTACAAAGAAATCACTGATTTGTGATTGTGCGTATGTACAGTATGTATGTATGTGTAATTTGCTAGGGCAATGTTTTGTTAACAAGAGTAAGTATTTTATTTTATTTTTTTATTTTCATTGATTCAAATCTTGCACTACATACTGTGTTGCTGTCCCAGATGTGTTCTGTATAAGAACAAGATGAGGCGTCAGCTATTATAATATTTTATTCATTTCTCTCTTTCCATGTTCTACCACATAATTTAGCTGACTTGTATTCTAAGTTCCCTGTTATGGCAATACTGACCTTCCAAGACTAACTCTAACCCTTAACCCCTAACCTTACACGTTGGTATAGGCCCTTCAGTCTTGCAACATAAATATGCTCTCCTGAATATAAAGCTCATTTGGCAATAGTAAAGAACATCACTGGCCTGCACACAGACCTGACCTGATCCCCATTAAACAACAACGCAGGTGATAATCATTATTGTGTTACTGCACTGTTACGAACTTATAAATACTACACAAGTGTACAGAAGGAAGCAGATCAGTTTTGGATTGTTATCAAAATATAGCTTAAATATTTATTATTTGTCAGTGTTTTCAAACCTACCCTGCAACAACCCTCATAATATTGAAGAGAATAAGCCTAGGTGTATAAAAAGTTCAGCTCCAGTTGAATGACAATATGTCTTTTGACACTGAAAAAACATATACAAAGTTAACTTCTGACTTTCATTCATTTCCTCAAGTTCAAAGAGTAAAATCAATCAAAGACTTTGGGCTTGAGGGCACCAGCTCTCCAGTGGATATCATAAAGGTATCATGATGCAACACCCCTGAAAACAAGTATAACAAGGATAGGTGTGTGGGCTGACTGTATGCTAGAGGGAATTTCTTAGTTTGTTATTGTGCTTGTGATTGGGAAGAGCCACAGGTGTAGGTCATGGTCAGGCCTTAGGCACCTGCGCTTCAGCACCTGTGTTCCAACTTAATCAATACCCCAAAGTAAACAACACTGACTGAAAACTATTGCATAAACATCAATATAACATTGCATAAACACAAATAACAATATCTTCTGGTAATTCAAAAGGGCCCAAGAGGCAAACCACCTGCTACTGAACATCCCTTTGGCTGAAAGGCAACAATAACAAAATTAATTATTGCAAAGCTCAATGCACTGCTGAATTAGTTATGCTACATTGTTTATTTTGCTTACTTGTCAAAAGTGTAACTTTAATCAGCTAATCCAAATGCTCATCCAAATGAAAACTCCTGCACTAGAAGTTTTCTGTTAAGCAGAAAAAATGACCCTTACTTGGTAGGCCAGATGTTACAATGTTAAGTGTAATAAAAAAGGGAGATATTTGGGTCACATTACCAGGAATGATGTACACAGCTATGACAGTGTTCAGCAGTAGTACTACCATTTGTATGCTGGCACAAAAATTTCACATGTAATCTAAAATAGTCAATATTACAACTTTGCAGCATTTTGCAGCCCAGAAAAAATGAAAAGTGACTTGATTTGTGTGTATTTAGAAGCTTGTATAAGTTCCCAAGATGGACAACTGAAAACCATATACTACATTTATGGTTCCCACTTTTCAAACCTCTACATTTGAAGGAACTGTATGTAATCTGATGTCTAAATTAAATAACTCTAAAAATGTCATCATAGGCACTTTAACTGAGCTACAGTTACACAAGATTATCTATGTTTTTGGAAACACTGGGTCAGAAGTCTGTTTTGAATTCACTTGTGGACTTTTGCAATGATATGGATCTATATATTATTATTTTAGCACTGCAGTCATTAGAACACTGTTTATACAGTGCATTGAGCAATGGTATAATTGAAGATATTCACAAATACGTATATGGATAAATACTCTTGATGACATATATTCTAATTATTTTCATCATAGCAAACATCATTTGTACAATTGTATGTATAGAATAAAATTAATTGAATGAAAGAAGGGAAAGCTGAAAACTTTCTAGATAGAAATATTGTAGCATTCATTATCTCTACAGTCGTGGCCAAAAGTTTTGAGAATTACATAAATATCAGTTTTCACAAAGTTTGCTGCTTAACTGCATTTAGATCTGTGTTTCAGTTGTTTCTGTGTTGTACTGAAATATAATTACAAGCACTTCATACATTTCACAGGCTTTTATCGACAATTACATTACATGTATGCAAAGAGTCAGTATTTGCAGTGTTGGCTCTTCTTTTTCAGGACCTCTGCAATTCGACTTGGCATGCTCTCAATCAACTTCTGGGCCAAATCCTGACTGATAGCAACCCATCCATCCATCTATTCTCAGCCGCTTATCCTTTTCAGGGTCGCGGGGGGCACTGGAGCCTATCCCAGCTGTCTTGGGGCGAGAGGCGGGGTACACCCTGGACAGGTCGCCAGTCTGTAGCAGGGCTAACATACATAGACAGACAACCAGTCGCACCCGCATTCACACCTATTGGTAATTTAGAGTTTTCAATTAACCTATCCCCACAAACTGCATGTTTGGGAGGAAGCCGGAGTACCCGGGGAGAACCCACGCAAACATGGGGAGAACATGCAAACTCCACACAGAAAGACCCCGGCCCATTCTTTCATAATCACTTCTTGTAGTTTGACAGAATTAGTGGGTCTTTGTTTGTCCACCCGCCTCTTGAGGATTGACCACAAGTTCTCAATGGGATTAAGATCTGGGGAGTTTCCAGGTCATGGGTCCGAAATTTCAACGCTTCGGTCCCCAAGCCACTTACTGATCACTTTTGCTCCATCTTGCTTTCCAGCACTTTCCAATGCATTGTTTTTCACCAAACTGTTTTTGGATTGTTGGAAGAAGTTGCTACCATTGGTACCATTCTTTGCTCATGGCAGTGTTTTTGGGCAAAATTGTGAGTGAGCCCACTCCCTTGGATGAGAAGCAACACCACACATGAATGGTCTCAGGATGCTTTACTGTTGGCATAACACAGGAATGATGGTAGCGCTCACCTTTTCTTCTCAGGACAAGCCTTTTTCCAGATGCCCCAAACAATCGGAAAGTGGCTTCATCGGAGAATATGACTCTGCCCCAGTCCTCAGCAGTCCATTCACCATACTTTCTGCAGAAGATCAATCTGTCCCTGATGTTTTTTTGGAGAGAAGTGGCTTCTTTGCTGCCCTTCTTGACACCAGGCCATCTTCCAAAAGTCTTCGCCTCACTGTGCGTGCAGATGCGCTCACACCTGCCTGCTGCCATTCCTGAGCAAGCTCTGCACTGGTGGCACTCTAATCCTGCAGCTGGATCCTCTTTAGGAG
>VURO01042932.1:0-36451 GCA_015108175.1 Pelvicachromis taeniatus
CTGGAATAGCTTTGTTGTTTTAGCTGTAAAAGTGTCATAAAATCTGCTGTGAGTTTGCGCTTTGAATCAACTTCAGAAATCACATCTGCTTCATTTGTCGTGGAATAACAACAAAAGGCATCACATTGCAACAGGAATTTGTGTATTAAACAGGGACATGTCTTTATAGTATATATCTATATGCAAGATTGTGTATTCAAAACAGATACAGTAAATAAGATGATCTAGACGGGGATGAGAATGAATGAGAATTGGTTTGCTCCTACTTTTTTTCAAATGGGATTTGAACACTTGTTAATTATATGCTCAAAATAATAATTTGATTGACTGATTAATGTTGTACATAATTTTAGCATATGCCTTAGTTTTTCCTTAATTGTAAACATAAACATTTGAAGGCTTTCCCCCGCTCCACTTTGGTCTTTGGGGAATCACTGAAAAGTTGATTTTGATTTTTTGTCAGTACTGGCCTCTGCCAGTACTCTGTAATTCAGAGCGTGTCATGACCTTACTCTCCGGTAGACTCTGCAGCATTGAATGTTAATCTTACATATTTACACCATGACTCAAAAGAATATAAAAATGATATCATAACGTTGCCCAAACACACCATCAGAAAATCCTCATTCATCAGCTTCTACTGTCCTAGAATCTTTATCAGGCTTCTAGTTAGCTTAACAGCATTCAGAGGATGGCCAGAGGTGTTAGGTCGACTGCGTTAAAATCATGCTTCTCATATGGAGAAGGAGCTGAAAAGCTTCATGCATTAGAAACTGTGTCTGGATGGGTGTTTAATCATGCAGAACGAAGGACAGGTTTTGGTCAAGCACATTTGGAGAAGCAGAGAAACCCTCTCAGGTTTCAGCTGTCCACCAGCAGCCCTCAGCCGCTCCGCAGTGAACGTGAGGGAAGGGCCAAAATGTGAGCCAGCCTCACACAAAGACTCCACATTTGAGCCGAGGAGTTAATCCTGTTTCAAGCAAGCTAGATTTAACCCTTGTCAACTCGGCACCCAGCTCTGCTGACACCACCACCCAAAAGGATAGATTGGGATTTTAAAGTTATGCATGTGTGAACATCTGCACAAAGCTATTAATTTACAAGGCAACCCACAAACCGATTAGGTCTACACATAGTATGACTATGTTGTTTGTTTGGCGGTATCACCGAAACAACTGTGTAGGTGGTCAAGCAGCAATGTTGACAGCTGAAAGGCTGTTGTTCCATTGAATCATACCTCACCGTTTAATGGTAACTAATGTTCCTAACACACAAACGCACACAGAACAGGTGCTACGCAACCTCACATGGAGAAAAATATTATATTTCTGTCACGCATGTCATCAAACTTGCATACACATGCACATGCTTACATTACTAGGTAAGTGGCCTTCCCTCGAAGCCAGCACTGCTAGAGTGTAAATCCACATCCGTACCTCATAACTGCTTAATGGAGAGAAAAAACTACAACGATGCCTTCTTTAGCTGTATTGATGGAGGACTCATAACTCTCCCCATCTTAGTTTAATACAATTTCTGGTAAATTTCGAGCATGTCAGAAGGTCTTCTCTTGGAACATTGTAAAATATTCAGTCTTACAATTCTCCCTCTGATTCAAAAACATGGAGGCATTGAATGAAAAGTGACTTTGAGTTTGCTGACCTTGCGTATTTCTCATGGAACGCATTACTGAGAAAGCTCTACCTAAAAGTGAGGATCTGTGAAACAAAAGGGACTTTCAGTGCTTCCAGCATACATCCCCCTCTCTCACTAGGCTGTGTACCTCCATTAAGCACACTTGCTTATTTAACCTTGTCGGATTCTAAAGAAGAGCTCTACATGTTTTTTTTTTTTTTTTATTTTGTGTGTGTTTGTGGGTGTATACCATATATTAGACAAATGAGTAGCTGTAATTAGATTTCTTTCAAAGGGAAGGAGAAAATAAGTCAGGGCACATGTATTTGTCAGAATAGAAGTTGCCTTGTGTGATATTTTGCTTACGGAAGTTTGCATGTATATATATATGTGTGTGTTCAGACACAAAGGCATCTGCGTGATTAGTAGGCCTGTCTATTGTCAAATGGAACAACTGCATTAATATGGCATTAAATTGAAATACTGGTATTTCACATAAGGAAAGATAATGGCATTTTGTCTCTTTCTCCCTGCCTCGTGCTTGCAAACTTCTGCCCTGTGCCTTCTGTCAAAATCACATCCTGGAGGAAACCGCTCATCAAATTGTTCTCCAGTATGCGCACAAAAGATTGCCTGAATTTTAGATGACTTTGTGGTTGTTAAATGAGTTTTGAAAAGACTGACAATGAATGAATTCCACACATCAAAGCCACTTCCACTCTCACTAAGGGGAGGTGTTTCTTCTAATATGCTAGACTTTCAAAATTGTAAGTCTAGTTTTCCTCGGGACGATGCAAAATTGTATTATAGAGAACAAATCAGTTAATAGCTCCTTTATGAAATATCCTAAATGTCTAGTTTAAAAAAAAGCTTTCAACTCAATAGCAGTCCCCCCATGTGGTCTTCCTGCATACATAGATAATTAACAGACACTCTACCGTATTAGCTCAAATTAGGAAAGGATGTTTTTATCATCCGTTCAGTGTTTGCTAACCATTGTTGTACAGCGCAGTCATTCCCCCCTCCCCGCTTCTCCCTTTGCCAGCCTTTGTTTCACAGGCACTGCCGCAACTGACTTTGTTTTGTATCTATAAATTCTTTATAAGTGTACATTTAGACGCTGCTAGATAGCGACAAAATTCAACAAACACGGGCACGAGGAGTAGTAAGTACTTTACGGCGTCACTAAAATGCGGTTAACAGCAGGGATAAAAGAAAGAGGGCTTTATATTTCTCTTACATGTTTCCTTTCTCCCAATGAAATCGCAGCTATGCTGGGATTTACTGCCACCCGTCATTTCAAATAATAGCATAAAGAAATTGTTATAAAGAAGAGCATTGATGCAATTACTATTACTTATATATATGTACATATATATATATTTTTTACAATTGGATTTCTGTTACTGGGAATGAAAGACGTTTAAATATTTTTTTTGACACGTTTGGTAAAGCAGCATTGCACCTGCAGACTTTTGGGTGGGTATTTCCCAACCAAAGCTATTGCCTGACATCTGAGGTCAGGGATTTGGGAAATCTGCTGTCAACTTAACACAGTGTTCTATGACTGCAGGACCCCAGAGCTCTCAGCTATCGGGCTCATCTCTACTTTTAACATAAGGCTTAACACTTTCCCTTTTAATACAGCTTATAGTTATGGCTGGATCGGGTGACCCTGAACCATCCCTGTAGGCTAAAGCTGCTGGAGGACCTCCCATAATGCATTGGTGACCTTTCCACATTGCTGTATCTTTCACTCCTTGTGCATTCATATGACAATTGTGCATGTCCTCTCTTTGTGTCGTCTCTCCCGTACTTTGTGTTTTGTTCCGTTTTTTGTTTGTTGTGTCGTCATGGCAGTTGTGCACCCTATCTTGTACTGCCAGAGGATTCCTTCACTTAAAAGACTTTTTATCCCTACTGTTGTCACTTACTTGTTCACAGGGGATTGTTTATTTGTTGGGTTTCTAGATTTAATGCGTATGCGCTTTTACCTTTCCGAAGTGCACTCAGTTATTGTGATTTATTGTTATATGAATACAACATAAATTACTTAGATCACTCCATTTGTGCTGTACTGACTCATCTAAGTGACTTTTATTCTTTTTCTACACCTACATGGGGTTGGATCATTCCATCCATCCATCCATCCATCCATCCATCCATCCATCCATCCATCCATCCATCCATCCATCCATCTTCTTCTCTTTATCAAATTCACAGGAGAGTTGGAGCCACACCCACACTGCAATAAGGCGAGAGGTGGGGTACATCCTAGACTGGTAACCAGTCCATCACAGGGCTAACACAGAGGGACGAACAATTATTCACATCTACAGCAAGCAATAATCACCATTTGACCTAGCATGAACCTATACAAGCATGGGGACAAGTCCACATAGACAGACACCAGTGCATTCAAACCCAGGACCCTCTTAATGTGTGATGAAAGCAATAACCACCACAGTTGGACCCTGTTACCTCTACACAAATCACTACATTACTGATCTGATGATGGGGTTTGACATTTCTCGCCCATGCAGAGATTAGACTAATTAACTGATCCAAATATTTATGTGACGCTGTATATTGGTGATGCAAAGGGAACATAAAAATAATGATACTAATACAGAATAATATATAAAATATATCGTTATTATATTACATACCATTGTGGTTTTCACAATAATAGTTTGATAACCCAGCGCAAAATTTTAAACAAACTAACAAAAAAAAAAGAGTTCACATTCAAGGCGTGTATTGTGCATATCAGAATTGAATGAACTTGATATATTTTGCAGTATAGGAATGCAGAAGTAGACAATACCAACACTTTTGTAAGAAAAACACTAAAACAAGGTAAGATCTGATCTGAGTAATCGGTGAACTGGGTGTAATTAACCTATACTCATCCAGACAAACAGTGTTGGACAGGGCACTGGGAAGGAGAGCCGTGCAGTCTCTCAACTGAAGCTGCTAGTTTAGAGACTAATTAGGGATATATTGTGGTATAGTGTGAAGGGGTTCCCATGTGGGTTTCTGATTCGTTGGCTGTGTGCACATCCAGACTGCTCATTTGTGGTGGGGTATGACAGCCTGAAACCCAAGGAGCTGATGAGAAGACGTGAAGGATAAGAGAGAAATGAACACTTTAGGATGAGTGCAGGAGTGAAAATGAAAGCTAAAAGTGAGAGAGGAGTAAATTAAACAGTGGAAATCAAAGGAAGAAGAAAGAATGATGCTGGTTCCAGAAATGCTCAGAAGAAGAGACAGAGGAAAAAAAACTGAGCATTAGATTGGTAGGTCTGGGAAGGTTAATCTGCTTCACTTCACAGTTGTGTCTGTCAAGTGGTGCCGCTTCTACAAATAAGACTTCTCCTTTGAGATCCTGTTGCAACAAAACAATATTGCCTCTACAGCAGAGGTTTAGCTCAGTGGCTTGGAAATAGTATATGAAGCCTTGGCAATAAACCGCCACAACGCAACATCAAGATGACTTTTTAAAACTGTATGTCACATTTTGTTTTTATAGCAATTATTTGGCAGCCAAGTCATTTGTATGACAAAGGTTTAAGCCTGTTACTATTACATTTCAAGTATTTGTACATCACAATTAGAAATAATTTTGAACTAGTAGAGTGGTAACTATGAAAACTATTGGTCTCATTCAAATTCCAGTATCAAATACTTCAAATGTGTATCAACTATACCTGTTAAATAAATAAGACTTCTTATTTCTGTGTATGGTTTCTCCGGTGTGTATTCTGAAACACTGAAACATCAGTGCGTCCAGATGGTTAAATAGAAGGGAAAAAAAGTATAAAATGAGTCCACATTTGTTATAAATAGAGCTTTTAAATGCTGGGGGAGATTGTGTGTACTTTTTTATGGCACACCCACTTATAGGGCAGTCTGTAGGGTATCTATTATCCTGGTCTATATGCTTTTTACACTCAACTGGTAACAGTCCACAGCAGCCCAGGTTCATATCCTCTTCTGGGCTTTGATCTCTTTTACAACCTTAAAGCAATCTCACGCACACCACATTAAAATCTTAGTAATGTCAGCAGAGAGAGGAAGTGCCATCTAATGTGAATCATGCAAGACTCTCATATATGCATATATCAACACAGAGTAAAGATGAAGAGCCCTTCATATTCACTTTCCTACTAAGGCAGCAAGGTTGATGTGTGGGAGATGAGCAGTGGTGATTCAGTAACACACATTCTCTTTTAAGTGTATTCATGTTACACTGGCTGCTCTGTTAAATTCGGTGGCTTCTAACCAACAGGATAACAAGGAGGGCTCTCAGAGCACACTCCTCTACCACAGCAAATGCCCCATCTCACTGCGATCTGAAACAAAGCAATTTGGATACATATCTTAATTGAATGGTTTCTTCATTTGTTCCACCTGAAATTCGACATGGCTGACAAACACTGATCACAGATCTCTGCCTAATGCACTGATGGAGAAACAATCTACAATCTCTGCACAGGTGTAGCACAGAGAAGCTACATTGTTACCCAGTTTGTGAGATGCAGTGCTGCAAAGTAAAATAAAATAAAAAATGGTTCCATGTTTTATGTATTTTCTGGCCAATCTTCTGTTACTCGTGCAAGTTTAATCATTTTATGCATTAACTATCAAGCCGGTAATGTACAGTGCTCAATAAAGTTATTAGACTACCAGTCATAAGATCAAAAGAAAAAAAAAAAACCCACAACCACAAGTTGTTTAAAACAAAACAAAACAAAAAGATATTGTTATTTATTAGTCAAGTAACAAGCTTAATTCATATTTTATACCCAAATTTGATCCAGCACACCAGAGTTCTCAGAGAAGTCATAAAATAATCGAATATAACCGCTAAAACTAGATTTTCTGTTCACAAATGTATGTAAAAAATAATGATAAGAAATTTGAAAATCCATGGAGCACAACAATAATAATGTTTTATCTTTGATTAAAAAGTTTGTGTATGCTGATCAAATAACCATTATAGAAACATACAAATTACCAGTACTGTGAATCTAGGACAGCCGAGGCATAAACACTTCAATAACCATAATTTATCTGTGTTAAATATCTGAAATTTGCATTATCTCCAAAAAAACAGCATTGATAACAGAATGCTTAATGTTCTGTTAAATGTGAATTACAGTAAAACCATGGATGTACTTGTTGTATGTGAATTTATCAATATGAAGTGGCTTATTCTATCTATCTATCTATCTATCTATCTATCTATCTATCTATCTATCTATCTATCTAAAAGGTAACTCTATTCTTAACTTTATGTTTTCATACTGACATTTTGGTCTAATTTGAATTTAAATAATACATTATTTTATTCTTGTTGCGGTGAAATTCATTTTCTGACACATTACATGTCTTCTATGAAAATCACACTCATCACTTTCTGAATTTTTTTAAAAGACAGATATTCTGCTTGTTAGATAAGGAAGGGAGTGTTCAACATTAAAATGAATTGAGATTTTGTTAAAAGAGTCCTTGAAATATGCTGTGCAATATCTTTTCTGTCAAAGAGTTTCTTAAGCGTGATATTACAAAGATAAATTAATTGTTCTCTCTGCCCAAAATGATTGCGCCAGGATTCAGTTTCAGTTCTTTAGTCGTTTCGGGCATAGGTCCATTTACCCAATTTTTGATATCACTTAAATTCACTGCACTACTTTATTTTTTCTCTTTTTTTGTTTTCTTTTTTCAGTCACCCTCATTCATGTGTCATTGTAGAGATAGCTGGTGTACTGTGGATCAGTTACTGTAACTTGGAGATAAGTTATAAAATAACTCTGTACCATGCTATACAGTTTTCTCACCATCATTTTTAAACAAACCAGGAGCTACATCTTCGCCCTGTATGGACAGTACAATCTAGAAACCAACAACTGCTCCTTCGATCAACCTACATCACTGAATAAAAATTACTGGACATTTTAAGACAAAACATAACATAAAAACATGATTTCAAACTGACACATCCTCCAAACATCTTCAAAACTTTCCGCTTTTCTTTGACACACTTTCCCCAAGAATTGACCTTCCTGGACCCAGACTAATCCTGACACCTTCCGCTGCTTGGTTACACCTGGAAAGGAACATTGTGAAAATATCAAATATCAGGTGAGATACAGTGAGGTGGTGAACATGGAGCAAAACATAACTCATTCAGATTCATTGTCTCTGGTTGTGCCAGAGTGAGATTTTGCTCTTGACCAAGCTCTCTGTCACACCCTCCCAGCACACCCTAACGATATATTTAGGTGTTCCAGGCCTACGTATCAATGTGCCCCGATAATGTAAAACAATTGACTATCACAGCTCAGCTAGTTTCTTAACCCAAGTGTCCAAGTCGAACAGTCATAGATCCAATGATACGCTTAAAATAAGAGGTCCTGCTGCAATATGCAGTAATGAACACCTTTACTTTGTGTTCATTATGGTCAAACTGTGATTAGCAAAGAAGCCTAATAAGAGAACACAGGGCAGGATTAGATTGGACAGGCAATTCCTCTCATTCCTACCACTCCAACTTTCATTGTTGCTGCCTGGCATGAGTTTAAAACAACAGTCTCTCTAATAGGTTTCTTCCTGTTAATAAGGGAGTTTTTCCTTCCCAATGTTGCCAAGTGGTTGCTCAGAGGATTGTTTGATTTTTGGGGTTTCCTTACAATATAAAGCTGTTGTTTGAGTTAAATGTGAATTTAATAAAATCAAATTTGATTAAAATGAATTAAATTCTTACATTGTATCAATTCTGTTCAAAGCATGTTCTTAAGACAAAAATGATAATAATCACATAACCATAGAAGAGATCGTATTCATGACTGTGCTGTCAACATAACTGTGCAAAGATTGCCCTGATTGCCCAACAAAATTGTGTATATGAAACATGTGGTTGTACTGCAAGTCTCTATAAATCAGCAATTAAAGAATTAAACAGTTTGGGCTAATTGGTCTAATTTTAGCATGAAATATCCACGGCTAAATGAGAGCTGCTACATGACTTCAAAGTGCCTCTAGTGCCTGTTGAGTACCAACTGCTGTTACACATAGAAAACTTGCAGGGAAAATGCTCCTGAGTCCAAGAATTAAGTTTGAAAACACTGTTTATCTGCAATAGTATCCACCCAAGTTATGTTGTCAAAGCCAGATCTCAGCTAGAGCTTATTACATCATTGTGCCATCAACCCACTGACCACAGCGCTGATTGCATAGCCAAAAGTAGCAATTTCAGGATTTTAGAGCAATTGATTGAGCGGTTTTAAACCAGATGTTTGGTATCTGTCCCCTCACTTCCACAAAACTTCCTTTTATGAAAAGATCTGAAAATCCAGACTTGTAGGTCATGTTGCAGCAGAGCTGTGATGAACTGTATTAGCATTTTGATAGCATGGTATAGCCCACAGCCATCTCCACCTCTTCTCACTTTGGTTTCACAGGGTGAATTAACACACAAGAGGGGTGATGGAGTATTGAGTAGTCTCAGATGACTTTTTACTGTCAAAAAATATAGAAATATTACATATTTTCACAATGGAAATGGCAGATTCCCTACACAGTGAACCATGTAAATACAGTAATGGCGTATTTACTCAAGTCAAACACAGACTGCTGCCTTAGATTATGTTGTGTGATTACTGCAGGCACGACTGGGATCTTGTGTCCTATAGTAATGTGCATACTGTAATGTGCCCTTTTACAAAGGTCCCTTTGTTTCAGTGGCTGGGGGGTCTGTGCACTCTGATCTCTCCCTTGTTTCCTCCTCCACTTCCCCCAACCCCTCATTCAACCCCCCCCCCTCTATTAAGCACCCTGATTCCCAGTTCAAATTGGCCCCCTGTTATTAATCCCAATCACCCGGAACACATCGACCACAGCGTACAACGAAAACACATGTGCCCACCGCCCCCACTCCTCAGCTCGGCGCACTGATTCTAATTAATTAATTACATCCCAGGTGATTTCACTTTGAGATGGAGATGAGAAAAATAGAAGAGGGGAAAAAAACTGCATCCCACAGGCACCACCAAATTGGCAACAAACGCTCCCGAGCAAAAGAAGAAAAAAAAAGAAAACCCAGTTCATTACTTCTGGGAGAGTCAGCTTCTTGTAGCTACTTCCTAACTACTGCTCTGCTATCCAAGACCAAAATACACTGTTTCCCCTTCCCTTTTTATTCTAGCTTGCCTGTCTGCCACCCACAAAACCCTTTCCAAAAGCACAGACAGGAACAATCCCTCAACAAATTGATAGCATATTTAGGTATTCAGGATTATATCGCCAAGAGAATGGATAGTGGAAAGAGAGAGGGGTTGTGTAAATCATATTTCTGTACAGGAGTTTAACAGGTTAGCAGGGGAGCTATTTAACATTGCACTGGCACGTTCTTAAATAAAACAGGTCTACATATCTGCTATATCTCATTCGTTTGAAAGTCAAAGGCTCTGCAAATTCTTTCATGTCTTTCCAATTTGCTTTCCTCCTCGTTTAGGATACGTCGGTCCTCCCCAACACTGAAAAACTTTTTGACGTTATCGGCGCAATCTGCTGACGTGAAAACGTTTGACTCGGCACTTTTGTTATGCACCATGTTTAAATAATATCTATCAACAATCAGCATCTTCATCTGAAAAGTTCAGTTTGAGCTGAATTTGACATTGCAGAAGTTTGGCGAGGCCTGAAACATTCAGCTGAGTAGACTCTCAATCAGAAAGGAAATACGAGCGATAGGTGACATCTATGCCCACAAAGTAATAAGGAAAATTATTCAAATCGATATTTCTTTAATTTCCTAAAAATGATTGATGTGAACTTTAATCTTGGCTGATTGTTGAAAAGTTAAATAAATAGGATTGTATAAACTTAACAATGGCAGTCAAGTGTGTACAGTCGATCAAACAAGAAAATTAATTTTGAAAGTGTGTTATAAACCACAGCATGTAACAAAAGCCAACTGTGCTTTTTCCCAAGTGGATATAAAATCCAGCAGCACTGCATAATAGAAAATGTGTCAAATGCTGTGCGCAGGACTTCAGGTACGCATTTCTCCAGCAGTGGGATCGGTGGGGTTTGAGAAAGCAGTAAACATATCAAGGCTTTGGTCTTATCTCAACATCTAGTGACGCTGAAAAATTGATCCAAATTCTAAGTTGAACCGATGCTGCAGACGTTAGTTTGAGGTACGTGTTAAATGTCACTTAGACGAGAAAATTTACGTTCAAGAACTGTTTTCTGCTATCAGAATAAGACAACATAGACAAATAAGAAAGTTTAATGAGAAAAAATAAAGTCTTAATGGAAATTTGAACTCGTAACCTCACATTTCTGTATCCACCATTTACTCTACCGAGGTAAGAGGCTTCATAGACAAAAAAATTTGTTTCCCTGACTTTTTGATCCTTACATCGCACAAAGAGAAGGGGTAAAGAGTCTGATGTGTTAAGTTCATTAAGTAACAAATGAAAGAGAATTTAGATGTTCAAAACTTTAAATGGCTTGAAAGCCTTTCTTTGAAAACAGTCTCTTTTAATACTAGTGGACAGAAGAAGCCTGGAAAGACGAGGAAAATAAGTTGTATGCCTTTTTCTCAAACACGTACCAACCATACTAGTTCTGATTAAAAAAAAGACAAATGCATTAAATTCCTTTTTGCTATTATCTAATCTATATTTCTCACTTTCTAACAGATGATCTAGCACAAACTCTCTTTTACATGGAAACAACATCAACTTCTGTTGTTCTACAGTTCAGTTTAGGTGTAGTGACATCGATTGGATCTTACCACTCCATATGAAATTACATTTTTTTTCAGCATGTTATCTTCACCATTAGATTTAAGTGTCCCGTAGTTTTGTTTTGTTTTTTCAGTAAAGTTTTGTAGCTGCTCAAATAAAATCACAAGAATTAGTCGTATATGGTTGAATATAGTTTCCTGTACACCACTAAACCCATGTCTTAGTTTCCCTCAGAGGTAGCTAGTCAGAGCAGAACAACAGCCGGTGTAGACAGGTTGTATATTCTCTGTTTGTCTTCACGTGGATCAATGCCACCGACTTTTCTCACCTCTCTATGAGTTTGCAAAATGCTTCAGATGACCTGATAATCTCTTGGCATGTTCTTTTGCCCAACCCTCCTCAGGCTCTTCCTCACCTACATTAGTACTCGTGGGGACTCTGGCAGCCTTTTACTACATGACAGTGCCAGGTCAGAAAAGACTGGAGACTGACCAGACAAGAAGGTTTCTCCCCTTTGCCTTCTCCAAGTCAAAGTGAAAAATGAAGCGTCTTCATGCAGATAAGTATAGTAAACAAGCTGGTAGTATTCATATAAAGAATGTATTCTTCTTCCCTTAGTCCTCCTCCCTTTCTTTTATCCTTAATGGGAATAAAGCCATTAAAGATCTTGCAGAACACATGTGGCATCTGGCGCAAACATGGGAGCTTAATCTACCATGTCATTTTTTATGGTGCTGGTAAATTACACAATCTGCCAGTTCTCCATTTTGGCACAGACGCTACATTTGAAACCAATGTCACAAGTGATGTTAGACAGTTATGGGAAAAAAGCAGAGATTTTGTGGCTTTGGATTATTTAGTGTAGAAGCTGTGTTTCTTCATAACCCCCAATACAATGAGGTCGGAGGTCAAAGCAGAGAGCTCCTGGATATTATAGGGATTTATTGATGTGCAGAAATCTTCCAGAGCAGCTGTTTGTCATCATAACAACGTTTAACCACGCCATGTTATCAGCACAAATTTTTACACTGGAGTAAATATTATCTCTTTTTGTTTAAATTAGTAAGTAACAATTCTCTGCACGCCAGTGGGAATGATTTACAAATCCGAGCTAGCCTGAAAATGTTTATTTTTGTCAATAAAGCAGCGGCAGTGTTTTCAACAGAGGGCACCATCACCCAAAGTTTTCTTGACAGCAAGTCTAATCTGTCACCAGGTGGAATTTGAGCGGGTGTACAGAGGAGAAACATATCATGACAGATGAGCTGCTGTACAAGTGTGTCCGTGCTGAAACGGGCCACAAATAACTAGTAGCTACTGTAAGTGTACACTGACACTCAGACTGTTTTCAAGATGTCAAATCTAAATCCTGCGAGACACATGAGCGTTGCACCGAGCTACTTCTGGTTTGCATAAGACAGGAGAGCATTCGCTCACAGTTCAGAACAACACGGTCGCAGGTTTTTAGTCAGTGCGAATCACAGCATGGGATTACAGGCGAGCATGGAGCATGTAATTTCTCCACCTCTATTTGCTGAGCTGCTCCAAATTTCAGGCTAAACCTTTGGCAGACTTGTGCAGGGACCCTGTCGTGACCGTGAGCTCCAACAGCGGAATGTGGAACAGAATGCGGCCGCGTGAGGCCCAGATCCCGGACACATATTTATTTGCTCATTCATCACTTCTTGATGGCCTCTGACCTACTACCGTGTGTTTTTGCTCTCCTTCTCTCCCTGGTTCACTTTTTTCTTTCCACTTAAATAAGGCAGATTCTCCACCAGTGAGATATGTTGACATGCATTGGCACATAAAAACTCGTTGGCCTTCTTTCCAGTGCTCATACTGAAGTTGCTTTGCCTACAAAGTCCGTTCTAGTTTCTGAAAGTAAATGGGAACTTGAATTAAAAACTGACTCAGTGTCTGTAGAATTGTGTTTCAGATGTCCCTCAGTGGTGGTACTCGAGTGAATGCCTGGTGGGATACTCACTGGAGTTGTATGGAAAGGAAACAGATGTTGCTCGTTCCCAGTGGAAACAAATATAAAAGACTAAGGTATATTGAAGTTTAGTGAAGGATAAATCCAAGAGTTTAATAAGGAGATGTGAATCCTCTGGTGAGACATGTCTATTTTGAGTATTTTGTGCTGTTTGCAATGTGGAAACTGCATTGAAATCTCTACTGGAGGAGACACAAAAGGGGAGTGCAAAAAAATTATTAGCACTTTTAAACATGAAACAATCTTTTTAAGTGGAATGGAACTGAAATATATAAAATTAAATGTCCATTTAATCAAATGATCAATCATTAAATAAAATATGCTTGATGTAAACTGAATATATACCAATTAAGTACATTTCAATTGACCATATAAACATTTTAACTTCCACTTATGTAACAAAATTGTACAGAAATGTGACATTTAATCAAATTACAAACAGTCAGAATTTTGAGGATATTGTTTTTTCTTTTTTTGAGTGTAGATTAGGTATAAAACATGCACCTGTGACCAAAGATTTTCCAGCTGCATCAATCAATCAGTAAAAACTAGCCAAAAGATTTGAATGATAAGGTGAAATCCCAATCATCTTGTTGCTATCTGTAGTGATTTACAGCTTCGGTTGAAAGTACTTCCTGTATCACTCATGGCTTAAATTTACGTTTTCAAAGTGTGTGTTGCCATGCAATGAATTTTGCTGCATCACAGTTTCTGCCCCACTTTGATACCTTTCAAATAGACTGTAAATAGCAGGGATAAAATAGGGTTATGCACTATAGTCAGCTGCTGCACTGTGGAGCCATGAAACATCAAGCACTCTAAACATCTGCCAAGGGAGAGGCAGAGAGATTTGTGAGTCAATCTACTCTTAAGGGGTAAACTGCAACCATCTGCCTTTGAATATGTAAAGCATCTTACATCTCAGCATACTAACTGCACAAAATTCATCTTCGGATCCTTCTCTTCTTTTGACTTCGCAGCAAACATTTGCTTGTTGAATAAAAGCTGGCAGCGAAGCCCATGCTAACACTGGAAAACCATGTAGTGACAGAGAAGAATGAAAGATGAGAAGCTTGTAGGAGAGTAAAGTGCCGTCCAAAGGCATGTGTGCAGATAATAAATAAATAAATGCATCATTTAATTTATAGCAACACTTATGTAATCAGTCTTAAGTTGCAATTAATCTTACTTATAGAAATTAAATTAAAAAAGGCATTCCAAACTTCCAAATCCCAAAATTGAACTTCTAATGCTGTCACTGAATGACAGCATATAAACAATAAGAATGCTGTTTAAATTCATTTTAACTTTGTGAATTATGTTGTTTTCTACCTTTTTTTGTTTTTTGTAAATTACACAGAGTAGAAAAGTGACGCGATGGCCTGTATCCACAAAGAATAATGCAGTAGAAAAAGTATTAGTCTATCACAATACGTGTCATTAACATCAATATTTCATTATTAAATATCCTTGTTATCAGCCATAGCTTTGTATCTCAACACTTTTAATCTTTAGAATTGACAATTCATAAGAAGTGTAGTCTGGAGCTACTGAACAACTTTGACCAAATCAGCAGCTCCTGTCTCAGAGTATCAACAAAAGACAGATAGCTCAAGCTATCAGTAACAAAGAGGCTTCCTCCTGGACATAAATTAATGGCATTGGCTTGACATCGGCTCCCGGGGTTAAGTCTATGTTGTCAACATGCTTGGACATTCTGGAGACAAATGATGCCAAGAAGCCACACATTGTCTCCCAGCATTGCAGACACAGTCACTCGTTGTTTCTTTGTACGCTTCCCCTGAGAGCAGAGCCTATACTTCAATGTATTTAATGCTTAAAGACAGAGTATAGGATATGTATAAAAAAAGCATTAAAAATAAATATCCGAAAACGTCCCATTTTTAATTTTTACTATATATTATCACATTTGAAAAATGCTAAGGATGCAGAGGATAAAAAAAACGTAATTGTGAGAAACGAAGCAGCAGTTAAGGACACCGTTATCTCGCCCTTGTTCCAAACAGCCCACAAAGGGGACTTAAAATTAAATTCATGCTCTTTTGATCATGCTCTGATTTTCTTGTGAGATAAAGTGCAAGTTCCAGCAATTCAGACAAAGTTACTGAGTGACTGTCAGTGCTGGACAGAAGGAGAAAAGTTTGCCTTTGAAAAGCTGATTAATAGCGGTGCTTAGTCCTTCAAAGGATTTCCTAACTTTGCCAGCATCTGTTTGATACAGTAGAATCTGTTGGTCCTTTTCTAACACATACTGAGTAAACCTTTTTTTTTTTTTTTTTACCACCAATTTGTTAACTAACTTTACATAATCAGATGTGTAATTAATAAAAAATTGGCAATTTTATTCCTAAAACACATCACCAGCTGCTTGTACCTGTCAGATTATAATTAGCTTATTGCAAGTACACAGTTAAAATCATAACACAGACTGCGATTCTGGGTCATTACTACAAAGGCTTGTTGAGTAACACTTCCACAGAACTTCATTATGTTCTGTAGTCCAAATCATTAAATTTCCAAACATGAGACAGATTTCATGGAAAATTGATGAAACAATTTTCTGTTTGATGTGTGGTAGTGCTGAGATCACACAAAAGCGGCACCGGAAACATTTAAATCACAAGCATCATAATAGTGAAAATAATTAATGCCGTACAGGGTCGATATGGTTTGAGGAATACAAGTTTTTATCTAACTTCCAAGGTTGTTAGGGGGGGAGAAATGAAACGCAAACAAGCAAACAAAAGAAGGAGACTGACTTCCCTGGAGGCAGAAAAGAAGAAGAATCCCTAATAAATGCAGTCGTGTTCATAATTCTCAAATCTGGCAAGTTAAATGAGGAGTGAGTCATTTTTCCCAACGTAATCTTTTAAACTCCAGTCGATACATCAAATCAGCCCAGAAGAAAGAAAAATAAGATCTATTCTTTGCTCAGACTTTTTCTTTTAGACATAACTGAGTTATGTTTAATATCAATATAAGATGTTGACAACTTATCCCATACATCTTGAATTCACCTCCTGAGAAATAGTTTTCCTATTGTCTCAACCTGATACCAATTTATTTCTCTTACGCCGCACTTATTTGTCTGAAATAATCAGCTCTGTAGACAGTAAGATCCAAATGAAATGTGATTGGGTTATACACAAACCTGCAGAGTATTAGGGTTTGGCCTCGGCGCATTTTATCTCATGCTTTTCTTATGTTGTTCTTGGATTGGATCATTTGTCTTAGTGTGATTTATTATTGTAGGCGAAAGTGGTCAGAATCCAGCAATCTCCAAACAAGGGAGAATTGATTTCTAATGTAACAAAGGCTATTGTGATCAGCAAACATTTGTCTCTGGGTGGACTTGGTGTTGAAACCAACAGGTGCTTGGATTAACCCGCTGAGATTCCTGCATCCCTTTGTGTTGTAACACGAAAGGAATTAAGGGGCTGGATTTCCCCGTGATTTATTAAACTGACAGGAAAAACACGCAGGCTCCACTTTAGTGGACATTTGTAGCAATTATACCTCGCCTCCTCGTGGACCAAAGGTAATGATTTTCCAGTGAAAAGAGTGTTTATACAAGCTGACATGCTGTGTAATATAGCATAAATATAGGATAAAATGTAACCCTCTAATGTAAACATCTTCTATTATTTTTGAAAAGAACAGCAATATGAAGAAAATCAGGAGTAGATTTTAAAGGAAGAGATGTGTAACTATCCCCAGGTTGCAGGCTGCACTGCTGGACCGACACGGCATGCTTAACGCTCCTCTGAAAGGTCATATTTGTTATTGTTGTTCTAGGATTATCTTATTATCTACAGTGTATATATCTCTTGATGTAATCGGTGTTTAGATCGTCAGCGAAACATTGTTTTCATCCACTGATTGTGGGAACTTCATGTGCTAAAAAGAAATCTTAGCACATCTGTTTAACATTTCCACCTAACTGCAAGATTTATTGTGCTCTACATTTTCCTCTTTTTGTTTTATTTTTCGTTTTTGTTTTTTCTCTCAGTATTACTTTCACACAGCATTTCAGGTTTGGGCAAATCACCAGAACAACAAATATTTGGCTTGTAAGACATAAAACATTCTGCCTCTATTGTCACACAGCAAAAAAGGAATTGGTAGTCTTATTCTCAAAGGATTAAGGGAAAACAAAAATGAAAATCCTCCAGATTGTCACGCATTTGATACTTGTTTAAAAAGCAGTAGCAGCAGATTGATAGTCATGGCCTCATAGCATTTAAGTAGGTTGTAGAATAGATGCCTGCTGGCAATGTGGAGCTAGTCCCTGTGTCCCAGGGTCCTTGGGAATTGGTCTTTAAAAAGGAAAGGGCCATTGGCAGGGTATGAGATGTGCTCAATCGGAGAATCTGACCTGGTAAAAATGGGAGCTACACTACTGTCACTCTAGGGTCCCTCTCCAGGGATGGATCGTAATTATAAAACTGAGGGCCCTGGGGCCCCATCACTCTTAGAGCTACCCGCTAATCACAAATCACACAGACCTGGCACAGAAGGTGTCTTCCCTTAGAAACTGAGCTCAAAAACCTTTGGCAGATAAAGGTCAGACTCGGAGGATGCATGTATGATAAATTGTCCCGACATGGACCAAACATGGTTTAAGTTTTCTTGCTTCAGTTTCTGGAAAGGTTCTTTGGCGTGTAAGAAGCCACGGTCAGTCGTTGCGCAGGGAAACTCACAGGAAACCGGGTACACACTGAGAAATGTGTTTGAACATATTTTGCAAAACAATTAGAAATAAATGCTCGATATTCTCGCAGATGTGTTATTTCTGTTGGTAACTGTTAGTGACTATAAAGTGGGAGGAGATGTGCCTACACTGAGACATGAATGTGAGTTTCAGATGCAACTTCATTTGCTTCCCTGACATCGTTCTGGAGACATTTTAATTAATCGATAATGAACTGTGTAGGCTTAATTTAATGAGACAGGTAGAGTGGTAATCTCTGATCAGATAACATGCTCATAAATCAAAAGTGTGACTACTTTGAGTTAGTTTCGTCGATTTCAGTGTTTTCTTGTGTTTTTTTTCTCTCAAGGCCACAGCTATTAGTCCTACCCATCACTATCTGTTATTTTGCTCCTTCACTAAGACTAATTCCCCAGCAACATTTGATCTTCCCTGTCAGCTCTCTTTGTGATTCCTCCCGTTGCAGTCCTTTAAAAGTCCTGCAGATTCCCTTTCCCCTCAAACCAGAAGGACTTTCAAGGTCTACTCAGATAACGTCACCGCGACTGTGCATCTGTTTCCAATTCTGTGCAATTAACAAGGCCGACTTGAGAATGTTCCTTTCTATTTCATACTCCTCAATTTTTCTCCTTTTTCTGTCTCACTACTCCCCAGTCCACAGCTCAGTGGAACATGTCCATTCTTTATGTGTCACTCAAATCAAAACAACGTAGGATCTCTCAGCATATGTTTGTTTCTTTCCTTGGGTGGGCCACTTCATAAAAACAATCCTCCCATGCTTGTCTGCAGCAGAACATCAGTTTGCCATGGTCTGCCTTAAAAATGAAACAGGTGTGAGAAAACACACCTCAAAATGAAATGAAGAATACACTAAAAAGTGCTTAACTGAACGAGCACATGCCAGATATTCCTTGAGTGATGTGTACACGGCAGTTGTATTTGCGCAGTCTGGTCTGTGGCTTTGTTAAAGTCGTCTTGTATTTTTCTTGGTAAACGTACAATAACCATCTAAAAAGTGCCTTTAATTTCTTGCTGAAATGTATGCTTTCCCAGTCTCCTCGCTCCACTTAGCTATAAATCCCAACCTTGTGTAGAGTGCTTCGATTTCAGATGCCAAAAGCAGGAGGCGAATATGGAGTAGAGGCGGAAGCGTCTTATGTTTCTGGGGTTTTTTTGCTAAGCCAGGGTACAAGCCTCAGCAAAGTCCTCTGCTGCTTTTTCGGAAGGTCAACAGGTACAGCCGAGGCAAAACTGCTGGCCGGCAGAGGCTTAAGCCAACAATATCTTTGACAATGACCAGTGACAGCTTTATGACCCTTTGGCCTTTACAGAGCACATTTTAAAGCCAAAAGGCACTTAGTCTTCCCATTTTCTGGTAAACATTTTTAGCTTCTCTCAAAAACTTTGACTTAGAAAAAACAAGAAACTTTATTTTAAGCCATGTTCGCAATACTTTATAATTTTATTTTTTATGTACCCCAAAGGCTTACTATCTCTATAACAGAGCCCAGGCACATAAGTGATAATCCAACTAGATCTTGAACGGCAGCCAAGAGTGAGTGTACATCACATGCCTGTTGATGCAGTGGTTACACCGAGGCTGTCTTTCCTCCTCCACCGCCTCCTTCAGGCTATCCCTCAGGTTGTCAGGCAACAGCTGGACCACTGAAGAATATTCATATTCTTTTGGAGGGGTCACCACTCAGAAGGGTCACCTTCTTGGTGGCATTTGTAATAATCAATTTCCTGATGACATGAAATGCCTCCTGCAACCCCAAATATCAAACATCTGTGAACGGACCCTTTCCCTTGATGCACATCTGCAAAACTTTCTAATATCTTCTTTGTGGTGAATATTTTCTTATAATGGTCCTAGTATGTAGTATGTATATATGTTTGTAAACTTGCATGAACATCGTTGCACACATCTATATGTGTTTTGACAAAGACTTACTATAGATTCAAATTCTTTTGATTTTCATATGTTGTGCTCAGCTTCATCGTCCCTCTGCGAGCGCGATGTTGCGATGCGTCAGACTGGTGATCTGTGAACATTTCACGTCGGAGACACTGTGGCTTGAAACTAATAATATTATCGGGAAAGAGGTCATAGAGCAAAAAGAGCCCAGGGTCATTTTTCCAAAGACATCTGCACAGCTGGTAGTCTTTTTGCAACCACAGGAGTTGCCCCATATGGGTCATTAAAAAGAATCTAGTTTTAAAGCTTCGGAGAAGTTGGTGAGCAAGAGCCTATTTATACCACGGTCTATAATCACACCAGGGTTACAATGGATAACCTTGGTTATTATAGTGCGTAGATGTGTGGACCTCTCACTAGCCCAATCTGTGAAAACAGCAGGCACTTTTAATATTTGTTCTTTGAATGTTTGTTTAGTTTGGACATCTGAAACCTAACAAATGCGATTTGAATACACCGCCAAGAACCCACACTGTTCCTCTCAGCTCAAGTGGCTGGTAATCCAGTATGGAGTTTGTGTATTTGTCTAACACCGGTAGCTTAAGGCTTTACACATAAATTATGCATAACCAATGTATTTTATTTAAAATTAATTAGTCTGCCACATAGCTGTGGAGTGTTTGCCAATGGAAACAGTGGAACTGAGGGGGAGCAGGGGGTAAGGAAAGAAAAAAAAAAGAACCAGTGTGATGGCAGCTGTGACTCCACGGTTCCTCCACTGCTCTCCAGGAGAAGATTAATAGTTAATGGAAGGCCTTTAGGCTGTGGAAATACCCCCAGTGGCCCTATTCCTGTTCTGGGAAAAGTTGTGATTATTGTCAAGGTATTAGAGTGTCACAAAGGAAGCCTTCTTCTTCCATTTCCCAACCTGAATCTTACTTCCTTTTCCCTGAAAAAACTGTTCCCTACATTTGGCACACAGTCACAGTAAAGCTGGGTATTTATTTTTTACTTAGTTTGTAGCATAAAACCTCGTAGACTTAACTTCACACCACTGAGGCTCTTTTCCCTCACTCCCTTCTTGCCATTTGCTTATATGAGCTTTACATAGGGAGGGAGTGAGGTCAGTTTTTCAAACATGGCACAGCATATTATCTCTGGCAAAGCACGTCGAATCAGCCCGAGCAATTAACTTAGGCTCAGTGCCACAACACAAATCATCAGACTCGTTCGGGGTCGTGTGGATTCTTCTCTCTAGGCAATTAGCCTCCTTCGTTAATTAAAAATTCTAATCAGGATGTTGGATCGATAGTATGAATCACGTGTGCTGCAAATCACAGAGGGAAGTTGCATCTTACTTCCAACGCCGGCATTGACAGAGTAATCAGCCAAACTCGTGCGAAGGATTAATGGAGCAAGAGTAGAAGTGATTGGCGTGCTTGTAAATCGCCCGTGACGTTATGCTAATGTATGGCGTATGCGCCAGAAAAATATCATGTCCTATATGTTCTCACTGAAAATACACTGTGAATTATCTATGTACATATACAGTAGCATGCGAGTAGCAAAGAAATGAAGTGAACTGTGTAAATATTTTAGTTGTGCTTTTATGTGAAGAATGTGCTGCTTATTGGTTTAGATCAACATAGTTGTTAGAAAAGATTCTCATGGCTTCAGATAATGTAACGGATACGTTAGAACTTAGTAAATATGTAACTACAGTAAAATACAACCTCTGAAAAAAGCCCAGTGATATTTTTTTCTTACTGTTAGTAGATCATCAAGTGCTGGTCAGCTCCAAGTCTTACCTCACGAGGGTAAACTCTAGAGGCCAATTATTCTCTGGCTAAAAGAAAGTTATTTTTTCCATTTTTCTAGTATGTGTATTTGACATATGCACATTCTGCAGGTCGATACAGACCCACGCTTAAATAAGCACTCCGCCAACCTTGTCTGAGCACGCACATGCATGTGAGTACACACTGCGTGTGTGGACGACTTTTACTGTAAGACACGCAAAGCACAGAATACAGTTTGTCCGCCGTTCTTTCCAATAACACATTTGTTTGTGGTCTTACAGTCGTGGTTTGACTGAGAAAAAAATCCCCAGTAAATGTCGCTGTTGTTCTTAGGTCAATTTGGAAGGAAAATGAAGTCATTTGGATCCCACAAGAAATCAACATAGACCCAATATTTCCTTCTCATTAGCAAGAAAATGAGTAGGAGGAGACGTCGCTGCAAGAGTTGCTTTTTGTGGCTGATTCATTTCAACGGGAGGTGAATTACAACTGTGGTGTTGTGTTTCCTCAAATAGTGTCGGCATACAGCAATATCTAGTTACTGCTTCTTGGTTCATGCTTAACTCTGAGGTCATGTGGCTTGAAGACATTTTGATGCCGTGTACAAGTTTGACCACAGGAAATGATCCGAGACAGACTGCAGGTGTCACTCCCACCAGTATAAAGGACACTGAAGCGCCAGCAGCATTAACACCACATGGCCCGGCATTGATTTACAGAATAAGACATTTACTTCCTGCTGAAAAGTCATCAATAGCTTTTCTCTATCCACCTCTGGCTAATCCTCTTCCTGCTGTACTTTGACTCTTTGGGAGTTGAGCACATTTCTAGGTTTAGTCTGTTGAAAACTTCCTAACCCAGAGCAGCACTGTTACATGTGAAAACAGCAGGCGGTGCAAAGTAAGTAAACTCATAATGAGCTGCAGTATTTGTGGCTTCAGCAGGTAGGAGCAGTATGGTATTTTTAAGCTTTTTTGTTTTGCTTATATATTTGGTTGAAATTTGTAGATTGTTTCTCAGCGTTTCTTCTTTTTCATCCGCTTATACACATTCACGAACAATGCCCCTGCACAATTTTTGTATAAAATATGTGCATCGCTATATTTTCCATGTGCAGAATGAATGTTCTGGCCTATTTTCTCATGCGCAATCACTCGTTAGGTCTAATTTACAATGCATGCTATTGCTGTATTTAAAAATAAAAAAATAACTGATGTTTGTGTTTTTCACAATGTCATTTTTTTCCCTCTGCATATTTCCTTGATAACAAATGAGGACAGATTGTCTGAATTTGCGTGGCCTGTCCCTTTATTTGTTCCAGTAAGCTCTTGTCACAATACATCATAAGTATGTGTGGCCATTTATTGGGCCGAGCCACGTTTTTTTTTCTCCCACAAATCTTCTTTTGTTTTCCAAAGAAAATATGCGCTGCTCCCATTAGCTGAGCTGGAGGGAAATCTTTATTTTATTATTTTGAATGCTTTTTTTCCCCCTTCCGTTCAATCAGGCCCTTTGGAGTGCTGTTTTCTATCATCTATTTGGCTGTTTACTATTTCTCTATTGCGTGTTTCCGCTCGACTAATGCAAAGTTTTCTTGTATACTAGCCAGGCATATGTGCCTCTTATTCCCACTTAGGGCTAAGTCTTATTGATCTGATTTCTTTTTTTCTCAAGCCGAAATGAATGCCACACAAGGAGCTGTCAATAAATCAGGCTTTCTCTGCATTTCACCGGCGTCAAACCTGTGTTCGACTAGCTGATTTTCTTTTAAATTTATGGCATTGCTGATAGCATGTCAGCTGTTGCTGAGGTGCTGTATATCACATTACCAAGCCTATTGACGATAAACAGAGCTGCAGAGCTGGAAGGCAGTGGCCGAAAGAAAGTTAGTTGGGTCTGAGTCATACCTAGAGATTGTTTAAATTAATCTGGCATCGTTCAAAGCTAAAAAAGAAAATGTTTTTTACTCTCTCGCAAAACACTGCTGCTTCAGGCTTCCTGTCAGTTTGATCTATGACCTGAATGATGAAGCCCTTCTTTAGCATCTGCAGTGTGGGCCAAAGTTTTTTGTGGTTTTCATCCATAATGCTCATCCCAGTTCTCTAGCACAGTGCATCAAGAGCTGCGCATTAAGCTAAAAGCACCCTTTTGTCTAAAATGGTGGGAGAAGTCCTTGATGTACTTAAAGATAGTTTATGATGTAATTCTGAAAGAACATGTCAAGTTCAAGCAGTGCTGTATGCAGCGTTAAAAAAGAGCTTTATGTGTTATAAATACATAGTGAGTCAGGGCTTAGCACAGATGTATGTTCATCCAAAGCAGACACATAACTACGCTGCAAATGGCCCTTCATTTTCTTTTTTTCTTTTTTTTTGTAGAGTGGAGGACTTGACCCATTGTTTTGACCTGTCTTGCCTTTTAATTGCTCACAGTTTGGATTATGTGATTGTGACAGATCACAGAGTGATGCCACGCCACCTCCACAGCCCCCCAGCTGAACTTTACAAATTGTAACAAAGGTGAAAAAGAACAGTCGGTTTTGCCCCCAACAGACAGAAAGAGCAGATGTTTTCAATTCCTGCAGGAAATCTGCAGTGAGTGATGTTTAGAGGACCAGCAGAGCATATCAGTGACACAAGACAAAGTTGTTTTGTAAAAAACAAAAAAAAAATGCTCAAAGCGAAGGAGAAAGAAGGGGAGAAAAAAAAAAAAAAGATCTTCCACTCTGTCATTTTCTGAAGTGGCTTGAGACATTGCCAAAGAAATTCCCTCAGACATAACAAGGTTTTATGACAGGGAACTGCCCTATGAAACTTCCCATGCTTGATGTTCTCCAGTGTAGGCTTAGCTATGGAGCTGCAGTTTTGTTCATATTTATGTCATATCGAAGTTCACAGACACACTGATTGTTATCTATGAGGGAAGAGCCATTTCAGCCCTGAATCTAACAAGGTTACCATACTGTGGCTGTCAGCTAAATGGTGACGAGTGAGGTCACAGGCAGCACTGTAACCCCGAGTCTCGAGCAAAACAAAGTGATGATTTTAAATGGGCCAGTCTTCCTCTGAGAACACAGGCCAATTGTTCTGCAAAGCTTTCTGTCTGACTTTTGTCTGACTTTCACAGACCTCCATCACTGAGTTATGTGAGGGAATGCTCACCGTGATCACAGAATAACATTTTTTCTCTCGAGCGGCGAGTGCATTTCACAACAACGCCCACCTGAACGAGATTGAACTTAAAATGAAACACCATGCAGGGGCTCCTTTCAAAATGAGAGCCCTAACAACTTTTACAGAAGGTATAGAAATAACAAATGACATGCCACCTCTGTATTCATGAGTTTCATTTAATGCTCAAGGTTTTTGTGGTGTACAAATGCATGCTGATGGCTGTTTCCCTCAAGGCTGCTTTGCCGTTCACACAGTGATGCCTTGCACGTATTTGTTGTTTCAGAGACAGCCTTTAAGTCAAGCTGGTGCATTCCAGAAAATAATAAAAAGTATTAAACTGAGGTGTTTAAATTCTGCCTGTTTATATTAAATTGTGCAAATAAGTGGAATTCAGTCATTCTGCAGTGCACACTTAGTCAAATAAAGAATTTATCCAGGCATTTAGACATTTTCCATTATCATTCTGACTAATGCACTGCTAGCCTCCTCTGGATTTTAACAGCTTCTCTCACTACATATACAACAAGGTCTGCCAAGAGAACACTCTGAGAGGTGACGACTTGGCAGTCGCAAATAGCAACCTGTGACACCGATTCAACAGTAATACATCAATGCAAGCAGCATTAGAGGTGCGAGGGAGAAGACGTACTACGGATGGCATGAGTGTAATGTCGAATATTTAATGTAACAGTAGAGCTAATTGGTTGTGATACAGTGGATATAAATTAGAGTGTGTTTTGGGAGGTTGGAAGTTATGATTATGTTAATTTCTTTTTGCCATTTGCTCTCGTCACTTTATCAAAGTTGACACAGCCTCGGCAGCTGAGGAACTGTTTACAGCGCACTTTTGCTGCAGCATTATTTTTCGGCATCCCAACGCAGATAAACCGAGAACAAAGGCACTTTAGTGATTACCGGGGCTCTGAATCGTCGCTAAATCTGCATCCTCTGCAATTAACTTCCAAATCTCATTCGTAACTTATTTCACCGGTTAAGCTTTCGCCTCAGCTTTCTATCCCTGATTCGCAGGTAATACCTAAGTTGCAGCTGGAAAAACTGAAACTGTCCTTCTCTCGCTCTCTGTGTAAGCGTGCATTTGAAATCACTGCAGAGAAGAACATCAGAAGTGTATTTGCTCATCATAAATCATCACCTGTGTTTTACCGCCATACAAATTCAGATAAGTTCTTCTATTAATCACCTGCATAGTTCTTCTATTAAGTCTCTCAAGGTTCCTAAGATTGTTCGAGCAGTTGTTGTTTCCCTTTGATTGCACTTTCATAGCAGCCTTGTGCTGATAGCCTAAGAATCCGTTCCTTGCAGGTGTTTCCAAGGACAGCACACTTAAACACTCAAACCATTTGTCCCCATTGAATGCTTGATTGAAATTCTGTTTACAAAACAGGCAGCCAGTTACAAGTGCATCCACTGTCTTCATGCCTCCAAACACATATCCCACACTTGCTTTCCCGCTTCTCATAAAAAAAGAAGACAAAACAAAGATGCACCACTTCACAGTCACATGCCAACGCCGAGAATAATGACGAATAACGCAATCTTCTTCGGCGCGTGTTATCTCTGCCTCACAGTCCTCCAGTTTCTCCTTTAATAATCAGGCTTATTCTCAGAGGAGAACACCTTTTGTCGAAACAAGCTGTGTTCCCAATAAAGGCATCGCAGCACATTTCATTTTTTTTCTGTCAGTATCGACTTTGCTTACAGCTGCTGGTAGCGTCTCGTGTGCTGCAGCTGAAGTAACGCCACTGCAGATCCTCGATTTTGTCATGCTGGAAATTTTACAGGACATTTTTGTAAATAGCTGGATGTGTGTGTGTGTGTGTCTTTGTGTGTAGTTAGTGCTGAACCCACTCACTACAGGCTCAGCCACCGATGCGAGCCTGACTCTCTGCATGCTGGGCTCAGAGAACAGAATGACCACTCCACTGCAGAGGGAAAGAGCGCGTGGACAAAACTATCACTGTGATTAACTGTAATGATTGGGGGTGGAAATGGGTGTTTAGAGGGTTGTGGAGAGGATGAGGGCCATGCCTGCCAAATCTGGAGGGGTGGCGTGCCACATGCAGGCCTCTGTTGGCTTGGGTAATAGTCCCCATGTGTAGTGCGCTGGGCCCTATCCCATGAGGTACTGTGCACACAGGAGGCCACTTGAAAACCTATCTGGATGTATCAGCAATCAGAGTCAGAACAAGCACACAGGAGAGTAATCTGTTCCAGCTTGTAGAGCGTGCCAGGGTTGGAGGAACAGAGATGAGACTCTGTATGTGTGAGAGTGTGTGATTGGAAGGGTGGGAGACTTATGGCTTCATTTGGACGGGGGTCATGGTTAGTCAGATGGCAAAAACATGTCTACCCCCAATGCAACGCGTACACACACACGCACACACACGCACACACATCACTCTGATTCCAACCCGTCAGTGGTGGCAGCCTGTGGCATAGCCGCATCATTAAAATCCCTTCAGCAACTGAGTTATAGGTGGTTTGTTGACTTCCAAGGACATGTCATGGGTGGTAGGTAATGCTTAAGATCCAATAAGGTTTTTGCGTCAAGCAACAAATATGCAGAGACAGCTCTAACCATCCAAGGAAATCTCTGACATGGCAGAGACCAATTTTAATCTTTTCCCTCGCAGTATTACGTGGAGTTTTACAACTGCAAGTACTTCGCTTCCAAACTGCCAACATTCTATTAACAATAAAAGCAAAGAGTTTGGGCGATTAACGAAGGAGCCTTAAAAGCTCCGCAGCACACCTCGTTATGCCAGACCGGTTCGGTTTTCCAAACTGACAGGATACGTCACGTCAGTGTCATTCCATCATTTCTTCAAGGAGTTGATAAAGAAGATGTTTAAAAAAAAATGGTATAATCAGTAGGCAGTGACCCAGAGGAGGTCACGGTAAGCCTTGGGGAGTTGACTAATGAAAAGTCCAATCAGCACAGCAGAGGACGATTAGAAGGAGCCCCAGGCTGCGATGGGGAGTTAGAGAAAAGAGAGAATAACTGCAAGAGGAAAGAAGGATAAAATGAATGAGAAGGGGATGAGCAGAGAAGAATATGGAGCGGATGCTTCCCACAGACGCATACACACAAACACACACTTCTTCCCATGATACTGGTGGAGTGCAGTTGCTTGTGGTCAAGCTTAAGTTGCAAAACAGAGCGGCTAAGAGGGAAAACATGTGTTAGTACTTTGTCTTAGCGTCGGTTAATGATGGGGAATAATTGGTGTTACTTTGTATTCCTGAATTTATTGCTCTTCTGTAGCTGATCCCGTAATGAAAGACTTGGAATTTAGTGAGCTTCAGCACTCTGCCATTTTTCTGCTTCAGGTCATTAGATCAGATTCGTTTGGTCACAGACAAAAATAAAAAGAGAAAAAGTAATAAATTTTGAATTTAACAGATGATATATTTTTATAGACATGCTTCGCTAAAACATTTGGGATTTGTTACAAGATTTGAAAAAAAAAAAAAAAGAACAACATCGTGACACAGCGTGGGAAGTACATTCGAGGTTCCAACCAAATTTAGAGCCATTTTTGTCACACTATTAATAATCCAGTGAAAGTCAACTGAACAGACTTGTTCTTTTCTTTCTTTTTCCTTTAATTATTATTGTTTTTTTTGTTTTGCCTTGTGAAGTTTTATTCCACATTTACACCTTGGAAGCTGCCAGGACAAGTACAGCCAAATGCTGGCCACTGAGAAGCTAGGCCAGCCAGATTGATGAACCTGTGACCACAACAAAGCACAACATTTGGCTTAAATTGCTGCGGTTTGTGCAAGCTGGCCAGACGCACTCGACCATTTTTAGCTCAGTTTCATTCCCTAACCCGTGCCCTATCACCTGCAAATGGTTGAAAGTGTCAGCTGTTAGAACAGGGAAGTAAAAATTAACTTTGGGGTCGCAAGTCAAACTGGCTATTGTTAAAGACATTAACCTTACTGATCACTGTAAATTTCCTCCACTCTAAATGGGTTTTCTGCAATGAATTTGAAATGGATAAGGTAAATACCTCCTAGTAAAAAAAAAAAAAGAAAATGTCATGTGGCCACTTCTGTCTTGATGGCAGGAATACCAAGATATGATTATCCGATGTTTTAGTGAGATCGTGAGGTCAGAAAGCACGCTATTTCAAATATTGCTTTTGCCAAAAATGTTCCATTTTCCCAGTATCAGCATGTTAGTTTCCAGAAAGTATCTTTAATGACTTTACTCGTTTATTCTTCTCACCTATAGTTTTTTCTTTCAATCCCAAATCTGCTGCTAAAACCTTTAATGGTAAAGTCTCCCAGATCTCCACAGCAGCAAAAAAAAAAATACTTCTTAGGCAGCGTTGAAGACAACTTCTCTTTCCTCCAACAATTAATGCCCACTGCACTGGTTGTTGCACATGCCAACTGCAACCATTTATACCAGAGTCTGAGGTTCCCCTGATTGGTAGGTGTGGCCACTCAGACAAAACCTCTGCATCAGTGCTGCAATAGAAGAAGTCAAAACACGAATTAGTTGTAAACGTCTTTTTAAGAAGCTGTTGAAGCATCTCGCTTTTAGTTATCTAACAATCTCTAAGCTCCTCTACTGTGTTATCATTAAAACTTTGGTAATGACCAACCGACACGTACACTCATGCCTCCCTCCAGTCCAGCCTTGCCTTCACGCTCCAAGGTTACGAAACACAACAGCTACAATGAAAGCTGAAACAGTCCCAAAGCAGTTCCTTTTGTGTGTGCCACCAACCATGAATGGGTCTTTACAGATAACATGTCCTCGCGTGAGGCATTTATTGCCATTTACTTAGCAGCATCCGAGTGGCCAACCGAAGATGAAACATCACGCCCATGAGCAAAGCTTTCCACAATTGTTCCAGATGTCAGAGGTGAATGAAAAAGACGCTGACCCTAATGAAAATCCAATATCAGGAAACTAACTTCTTAGTCTAATTCTACCGAGATCTCTACATGTGCACAAGCAGGCAAGCTTCAAAGCTGTATTCCTGGCCACACATTACAGTCTCTAAACTTGGCTGAGAGATCTACAGATGATGACAATAAAAGTCTGCAGATGAGGAATGAACATTATCCTTAAAATTACACATGCCTGGTAATGATTACAGTCACTTTTTTTTTCCTACAGTTTCACTATCCAGACATTGTCACCCTTGAAGCTGTGTTCATACTGTAAACGAAGCCATCCTGCACGCACTAGGAGGGTGACACTCTCAATTTCTGTTCTGCTGCTTTTCCTTGAATTGCGTGTATTTTTGCCTCCCTGTCACTTACAGAGTCATTGGGTTTCAAACGCAATTTGCGCTCAAGGCGAAAGCACCTAAACTGAGACTTCCTTTTGCTCCCTTTTCAGTCAAGGCCTTATGTTGGTATTGATTAAAACTGTGTCTTTTTGTCTCCTGCCAGCATTTTCTACAGCTTGTTGTGAGCTGAGAGAAGACAGCGATAGAGAATAAAGAGGGAAAGTGGTGACTAAATCCAGAATATGGAGAATTTAAGTTCTGGGTTATTCTGCCATCCAGCCAGTCACAGAAACATTTGACTTCCCTCCCAAGGCCAGATGACTGGAATAGAGTTATTATATGGCACAATATGGTGTCTGCTCGCCTTGCAATCTTTTTCCACTACGCCCAGCTTGCTACTTCTACTGCTGCTCCCTCCCTCCCTGCGGTGGCGTTTGGTTTGAAGGGGTCCTGGGAGGCATGGCCAGTCTGCTTGCTGCCTGGGTGTAAATCAGAGGGGCAGCCAATAGAACCACATCTGTAACAATACTGTCAGGTTAATGTGGAGTCATTTTGGAAGAGAAGAATTTGCATCTGGGAACATCTGGTGGGACATTTGGAATGCCTGCAGTCGGTCACACAGTCGTTTTCCTCCGCTGTCGTCTCATATTTTCTGCCTGTTAGCTGTCGTTCTTTCTTTCACTTGATTCCTCTTCATTTCTGCTCCTGATCTTATCAACATTTAAATAATTGTTTCTTTGTTCTGTTTCCTTGTGTTTTCTTTTTTTACCCTTTCTGTGTCTCACCATCTGTTTTTTTACTTTATTTCCCTCCATTACAACATCTCTCTTTTTTCTCAACAGCCCTATTTTGGGAACACCTTATTCAGACTTTCAGAGAATCTTGGGGATTGTAAACAAGTGTCTCCAACACTGTGCAAACTTTAGTTGGTGCTGACACGTGTGACACACAGCCCACAGCCTAGTATAACAAGGCATTCAACAGTCCGAGATACAGTGCTGCTTTATCACACTGTAAAACAGAAAACAAACTGTAAGGAAAATGTCCTGGTCTTTTAAGGGCATTTCCATAAATGGTAAAATCAACGATTGTGACAAAACACAGAAAAAACATCCGTTAAAACTTGCTGTTGAAAATTCCTTCATTTAATTTTCATTTATTTATTTATGTATTGCTTTACATTTGTGTGTGTGTGTGTGTACGTTATGGTTTTATGTAAGGCTGCCATAAATCCAAACAAAAATTCATGCTTTACATGCAATTTGATAGCTTTGTTTTAACAGGTAAATGAAGCACATGTCTTTGCAAAAAAAAACTACCAAGAACAGATTGAAAACATAACGTGTAAAAGGGGAAAACTATACATAAACACATCCAGATTTTTGTTTCTCCCTAAATGGATTAATTGGTCATTTATGACCCACTGTGAAAGTAAACTCATCACAGTGCAAAACAGAAGAAAGGTCTGGTCAATTATGCTTAACATCGACTCTATCAGCACCTCCAGTGGATTCATTGTTAGTCCAAGAGCCCGAGGCACCGCTGGTTGGACTGGAGAGAAGCTCAAACATAAGTGTCCGTGCACAGGAGACCAGATGCTGGCTGTTTTTAATGTTGGTGCCATTAAGCCAGCTCCCCTGGCATTCTTTGGATGCTGTGCTGCCTGTTGCCTTGGGCTGAAAGTCATTGCATTTAATACGGTTGGGTTAAGGAGCAAAAACAAAATTCAGGAGAGTGGAATGTGTTGCTCCCATACAAATGGCAATAGTGAGATTCATCTGATCAGATCAAATTACACCATTAGAGGCAGTGACGACTTTATTACCACATGCTTTTAAATGACTCTGTTCAGAAAGAAAATAGTGAAACTGAATAAGACGGAATAAGAAAACTGGAAGTGCCAATAACACTGTCCTAAACAATATATGGGGAGAATGTGAGTTAAAGAAGTAAAAAATGTTTTCAGTTTTCTGTTGTTTTTTTGTTTTTTTAAGTAAAACTGTAATGGGTCATTGACCTGAGTTGGAAAAAAAATATGGAAAGTGTCTGCACAACTTACAAAATCAGTCAGCATAAATAAGGAGAACAGAAGCCAAGGAGAAAAAATAGTCATGTTAGCATTAAGAGGGAAAGATTCTGTCTGTACATGGGTTAGGGTTATGTGAGTGCTGAAAAACATGCCTAGTACTGCACCGCAGCAACCAAGTCTTCGATGACAGACTATGAATACTCGCTGTACGTTGTGCTCTTGAAATATTGCCTGAGGCAATGGTTAGAGTTTTTTTTTTTTCTGCCGACCGTCTCGGTGCAAACCACACGCAGGGTGGACAATATTTAATCCGGTCTGCAGCATGCAGTGAGTAGAAACGCCTTCATGTGAAAGCCACTATTAGAAGAAGAATACGCAGAAGCACGGCAGAGCCGGTTTTTATGAGGACAGAGCTTCAGAATTAACCTTAACCCAAAAAAAGAAAAAGAGGAAAAGGATACCAGGATTGCCCTCAAAAAAGGGAAACAAGATATTTTGCCTAACATGAAAAATTTACACTTTTTCCATATAATCACCGACCGCGGTGTGAAATGATAGTGTTGTTAAAGATGTCAATTTGAGTAGCAAATAGGACATGAGCTATTTCAGTTGTTTACAGAAAACATGTACACCCAATAAACACTCAATAAAACAAAATGCAATAAATCATGTTTTAAAGCATTTTTTTAATCACTTTTTTTAATTAGCTCTGGAAAAGAGATCAGTAGGATGCATATCGTTCAGTGCTACACCATGCTGAAATAATTTATCCACAAGCTAAGTTGCCATGATCTAACTATATGAAGTGACTTAGTGGGAATTTCCTCACACCACTTTTTTGTGGGCAGCTTCATGACAAGATCATGGCTTTGAAGCTTTGCTGTTTATTAATTAGAGAAGCAGAGACTCCCCTGTTTGTGCGTGCCCCTGGCTTGTCTGCAGCGGTGATCTAAGAGCTTTGTGCATGACGATGGTGAAGTTCGGGTGGGGGCGGGGGTTCTGAAGAGAAAGACTCACGACTAAATTAAATGTAGCTGTTGCCATATGAGTTGGCCTGTGTCAGCTGAGCTACAGTAATCGAGGCCAAGAAGCATTTTGAAGTCGTCGTATTAGAACATTTTGAATGCAAGCGTTTTTTTCCCCCAATGCCACACTCAGCACAAATGGGAAAATGTTTGCTAATCGGAAAAATGAATGCATTAACTTAAAAAAAAGTGAGAGATTAGTTTTTATCTAGAGGACATACAGTAGGTAAAAACCAGCGAGACTTGAGTAGTGTCATTTTGATTTAATTGAGCTATTTGAAGCTTATTCATTAGCAGAAGAGATCTTACTCCACGAGACTCGACTTTAATTAGTCAATTAAATTAAAGGCATTCACGATACACGTTTAGCAGCTGCAAATGACACTCTTTCTAATGACAGTTGATAACGGCGGATACGATTAATTGACTATTTTCCTGTGTGAATTGGAATAGATGAGATTCTGCTCGGCATTAGTGGCAAATATTTGTAAATACAAAATCCTATGAATAAGCAGTGGCTTTACTATATTTAGCAACAGCTACGTCGGTTTTGACTTTCTCATCACTTTCATATGAAGCTCATCCAGTTTCTGCATTTAAGAAAGTCAACATATGAACTTTGGGTTGGGGGCAACATTACCATTAAAGCTTTGGTGTGCTTAGAAGGTCAAAGGAAAATAACGACACGTTGTGCTTGAGATGCTGACAGGAGCCATTACTTGCCAGCAGTATTTCTGAATGATAACCTGCTGAGAACCACATCCTAAAATGTACCAGCATACAATAAATCTGGGTGACCAAGCCAAAAGGAAATTCCTGCTTCTGCTGTTGGAGAGTTGGAAAAAGATGGGAAAGCTGGAAAAAAAAGGGAAAGTGAAAACTCTTACTGACCTGGCATAATAAGAGCCGAGCAAACTGACGATGCTTCCCAAAGGCACACGCTGTTGTCAGTGCAGCGTCCAGTGATTTCTATTAAAATTAGAAGCTACAGTGAACTCTGCTCAATTTCATCTATATTTTTCATGGATTTAAAAAACCCTCCATGTATTCATGACCCTGATGTGTCAAGAACATTCTCAGTCAACAAACACCTCCAAATCAGGGGATATGTGGTAAAATGATCCATTAACAACAGCTATAATTAACGATGTGCACCTCTGTTGTAACCTCATGCAAACTTGAACACAGCATGCTTTATTCACCTGGAAGGCAAAGCATGGGATATTTTGCATAGCCGTTTGTGGGATTAAGATGTAATCTGATACAAAGTTTGTTAACAAAACAAAGGCAAGTGGTAGAAAGTGACTTGGATTAGTGAGGAAGGATTTCATGGACAATAAAAATACTTCACCCCCTACTGTTCAGTCAAGTTTGAGTACTCAATATTATGGATCGGCAGAGCAGAGTTGTTTATTCTTGAGTCGCATTTGACTGTGTGTGTGTTTGTTGATGGAAAAGGATTGTAGAGAAAGGCACTCAGGGTGGTGGGTTATGTCTCTGTGAGGCAGCATTCGTGTGCTCACATTAGTTAGAAAGCTGATTTTGGTAAGAGTGCTTTTTGGAGTCAAACACTGACCCCTGAGGTCATCATGATCGGGGACACATCGCAGAAGTGGGTAATGAATCTAGAGTGCAGCGATGTAATGACAACGAGGACCAGGCTGAGGCTTCTGTGCGTGACTTTAGCTGAACTCCGTTTGTGTACTCCACTGAGACACTTTGTTTTTTTCAAATCTAAATTCATAATGATTATGTTGCCTGGCTAGTAATGAAAAATAATGTTTTACAACTGAATTAATATCTCAAACTTTGTATCAGACCTGATGTTTGGGCATTTTACAAAGTGCCTGAAGTCTCTGATCGAAGAATTGGGGCAGTAATGGTGCATTTATTCAACTGCTTCAGTATGCAGCTTTTCAGTTTGGCTCTGCTCTGCCTATCCCAGCTGTCACATGGCTTTAATGATAATTAACAAAATGCACAGTTAGATGATGTCATAGTCGGATGATTTCAGGTCTTCACTACTGTTACAGTCACATGTTTTGCCATTTAATTCTAATTAAATAGCCACAAGTAATGTTGGCCAATGTAAAGTAAATTAAAAAAAAAAACATAATTAAATGAACCAAAATGAACCAACTACACAAACAGCTGCAAAAGTTATGCAGCCATTCAAAAACATGTGGTCAAAACAATCACATTAAAAGTCATTTCACAAATTTTCCGAATGTTGTTCTAATATTATAATGTTTCCATATGAGAGGCATGACACTACCGACAGGCCACAATGACATCATGAAAAACACTAATACATATGAATAAATTTACATATTTTTCCAAGTTTGAACTCAGTGGACACATGTAAGATAACGGCAGTGCTAAAGTCTTTTTACTTTTATGCATTTCTTTATGCCACTTAAGCCCACAGAATCCTACACAGTGAACCTTTAAATGAGATCCACTGCCTGGTCAAAAAAAGTCTCCACCAAAAAAAAGGTCACACACTCTAATATTTCGTTGGAATGCCTTTAGTTTTGATTATGGCACGCATTCGCTGTGGCATTGTTTTGATAAGCTTCTGCAATGTCACAAGATGTATTTTCATCTAGCGTTAATTTTTCCCCAAGAACTTGCATTGATGAGAGTCTGACATCATCGCCTTCCCCAGCACATCCCAAAGATTCTCAATGGGGTTAAGTCTGGACTCTGTGGTGGCCAATCCATGTGTGAAAATGATGTCTCATGCTCCCACAACCACTCTGTCACAATCTGAGCCCAATGGATCCTGGCATTGTCATCTTGGAATATGCCCGTGCCATCAGGGAAGAAAAACCCCATTGATGGAATAAGCTGGTCATTCAGTATAGTCAGGTGGTCAGCTGACCTCATTCTTGGAGCACAGACTGTTGCTGAACCTAGACCAGACCGACTGCAGCAACCCCAGATGATAGCACTGCCTGCACAGGCTTGTACAGTAGGCACTAGCCATGATGGGTGCATCACTTCATCTGCCTCTCTTCTTACCCTGATGTGCCCATCACTGTGGAACAAAGGTAAATCTGAACTCATCAGACCACATGACCTTCTTCCATTGCAGACTCCAATTTTTA
>VURO01042938.1:0-10879 GCA_015108175.1 Pelvicachromis taeniatus
CCGTCCGCCAGCCAAAGTAGTGCTGTACGAATTAGGGCGAAAAAGAGACTAGATTAGCAAGCTGGCTCTCGCTGGCCCTGTACCCATATCTGCAGCAGGTCTCCAAGGTGAACAGCCTCTGGCATGTTAGAACAAGGCAGCTAAGGGAAGTCAGAGCCATAACTTTGGGATAAGGATTGGCTCTAAGGGCTGGGTCGGTCGGGCGGCGGTGCGCGGCCCAATTTGCAGGGCTCTTAAGAGGCTGGTGGAGCAAGGCCTAGCAACTAGCCCGCTGCTAGCGCTACTAGCCCGCTAGCGCACCTGCGGCTTTTAGTCTGGTGCGGCTAATGTATGAACAAAATATGATTTTTTAATAATTTCAAGTTGTGCGGCTAATATTCAGGTGCGCTTTGTAGTCCAGAAAATACGGTACACAAGACTATCATCTGCTGCCTGGAAACAGGTTGTAGTTTTGTGGACCCAAATGCTGTAAGCAAGAGAGCAAGGTTACAAAAGTGAGCCTTTCTAATGACTGCATGATAGACAGGTCAAAACAAAAGCCAAGGCTCAGGAGTCACAAGGAATAATTACTAAACTGGGAAATGCTATGCAAAACACAACAATGTGGGACAAAGGACAAAGAGACTGAGACAATAAATGCAAGAGACAATGATTGAGGTAGGTGGGGAACAAATGCTAGAACCAGAAGACAAAGCACAGATGACAAAAGACTACTAAAGTAAAAATGGAAAGTAACTAAACAGATGACAGACTCAAACACAAAGACTTGACATAGCGGGTCATGAGGGAGGATTCTATACTTTCTGCGACCCTGTGATGTAAATTTTGTCATTGTACAGTGAGCGTGAGGGTCTGCATGCCTGCCTCTTTTTGTGACCCCGGGAATAGTCTAATGCATTAACTATGCAAACGACTTAGCAGGTCTCCAGCAAATGAGTATAGTCCAGGCTTAAAACCTGCTCAACAGTAATAGCTACTCGATTGTTGGGGTATAAGTATAATCCAGGCTTTAAAAGACAGCCATAAACTATACAAAACAACCAACAGGCAGGGTACATATATAGAAATAACTGGAAACTGACACAAAGAACTAAACGGACTAAACGGTAAACAGGTTGCACTTTGCGACTCTACTTGAGCTACAATGTGCTTTATCCATCCATCCACTGAAGCACTTTTTGCTACATATTCTACTTTTTCTTTTTTCTGTCCTTTCACACACACATTCATAATCAGATGGATGCATGATAGAGCAACTTGGGGTTCATTAATTTTCCCTAAGATAGTTTAGCATGAGGACTGAAAGGACTGAATATTATCTCTTCCACTGACTCTATTACAAAAAGCATCATATTCTTGCATTTGAGACACTGACATTTGTTGTTCAGTTGTTTTTCATTTATTCAACCATATCTACAGCTGAATTACTTGAAATCAGTGATTTGATTTGCTTACCTAAATTGCCACAGCAGGTTATCATGTCTGCAGCTTGTGAAGGGTGAAAGGGTTAAAATGGTTTTAATGTGACATCTGGAGACAAAAGGTCTTATTTATTGTGTTTAAGCTTCTTAGCAGTGGAAGCTGTTTGTCTGAGGCAGTGACCTACATGCATTTATTGACATCATCAGCTGTCTACTTTTCACATACTGATTAAAGGTTTGTTAAACCAAAGAGAAAATAAAATTCTGCGCCTGTGACGGGGTGTGGTGAGCGGCTCCGCTGCAGAGGAGGGGTGTGGCCAAAGAGGCCTGGATGGGCAGCTGGAGCTCATCAGCTAATCAGCCTATCCTTTTATCAGGAGGTCCGGCTAAGAGCTAAATAACTAAAAAAAAGTCTGATCAAAGGGAACACTGTAAATAAAAACATCACTAGTATTGCAACAGTGTGTCTGTGTCAGGTCCTTGTGACACACCTAAAAACTGTCAAATCTGATTTTAGCTCTTTAATGATTTATCCGACTTGGAACAGGCCAGCATAAAATGATGTTTTTTCTGAAGACTTCTTTAAAAGTCTAAATTTATTATAACCTTTAGGGATTTACAAAATGAGAACTTACTTCAGTGTGTTTCATGCTTTCACCACATTTCTTCCCCCTCTGACAAGACCTTCAGGCAAACTAGAAAACCGAGTTTTCCTGTGTGTGGTAAATGAAGTATGTTAACCTAAACTGTAATGTTTTTCAAGTAATTGAGTTTCCTAAATTTATAAAGAAGTTCGTATGAAACGTAAGTGTAAAAATAAAGCCAACGACTGCAAAAATATTTGTTCCACATGAGATTTGGAGTCTCGTCAGTCTCCCAGATGAATGTCCTGTGTGGCGCTTTCTTTTGGATTTTTGGTTGATATGTTGTCTGTTATGGAGCTAAATCAGTGTCAAAAGTTTTATTAATTTGAAAAAAAGTGATTTAAGACTGAAATGCAAGATTCTGATATTTAAAAAAAAAAAAAAGTGTTTAAAAAAACAAATGAATTATTTTATTTTGAATACCGTAGATTATTTGTTTTCATTAAAATCTGTTTTTTTTCCCTTTAAATTTATTTCGGTTTCAAATTAATTTTTGTTTTGGTTTCAAATCAATTTTTTTAGTTTCAGGTCATTTTTTTCACTATCAGACTTTTGACCCTGATTTTCCGTTGTGGTCGTATTTCATGGTGGAGACTCGGGGCGGAGACTAATGATTGACAGCTCTCGTGTCACGTTTGTTAGAAGTTAAAAATGAGCAGTTTGGTTTAAGTTGGCCAACGCTTCTTCATGAGATACCAACAGATAAGAAACACAGTTTCTGATTACCCTATGATGGAATATGATGGGTGAATGCTTGTAACATACTGATATGCATACATTCTAATTTCACTATAATATACACAAGTGGACGGGCAATTCTTAGATTTCTCTATGGAGTTCGTAGCTCTTTGCAGGTTATCAGCCTACCAACCAATCAGATAACTGTATTCCTTGTTCCTGTGGTAATCCCCCACCCCACCTTTATGTATATCAATATGTTTGATGGATAATCGATAATTACAAATGGTTCCTTACCTGTTGGCTGGTGCCGGTGGAATCCCATGAAGGAGGGGCGGCCATCTTCAACCAAAATCCTGACACAAACATCACACAGTAGCTGTCAATCATTAGTCTGCATTACACGCCCACAATGCAAAATAAGGGTCAACAATCTGAAACTGGAAAAATTAATTTCAGGCCTCAAAAGAAGAAAAATAATTTATTCAAAATAAAATGATGCATTTTCTTTGTTTGTTTAAAACATTTTTTAGAATATATAAACTTTGAAATTCAGTTTCAAATCACTTTTTTTTGCAACTGTAAAAGAGCAAAATATATGTCCATGAACACCAAACACTGTTGTTTATCTCAAAATATGGACAGTGATTTTCAGGAACATGCTTTGCTAGAAACTCATAAGACGAACCTTCGATGAGAAGCTGTGGATTGTCTTTTACTGGCCCCCAGCCTTAATTAGCACCAAGAACTCATAAAAAGTGTGGTTAGCTGAAACTGTTTAAAAACTAATTATCTAATTTGAGTGTAACAAAAAAATGTGACTATGGAATATTGTATTTAGTACAAAGTGTGAAAATGATGCAAACTGTTCATCTATACATCAAAAATACAAACAATTTATCCATACAAAAAAAAATATATAAGATGTTTTCATACACATTTCTGATTTATTATCATGGTTATCTTTGAAGATGTATTTGAATTTAATGCTAACATTTTTAGAGGAACATTTTAATTCTGGTCTAATTCAGCTGTACTTTATATTTTGCTGTGATCATTACACCAACCTGTCAATCTTTGACAAACTTTTTTATTTTTACTTTACTTCACATAATTGTTACATGAAATTGTACTTTTATCTTTTAACCTGATTCTAGCCTTTCTCTCAGGTGGTTTCTCTTGGGATCACAACCTTCACACTGTGTGCTCTGTGCATTGATCGTTTTCGGGCAGCCACCAACGTGCAGATCTACTATGAGATGATCGAGAACTGGGCATCTACCACTGCAAAGCTAGCGGTCATCTGGGTGGGCGCTTTGCTGCTGGCATTGCCTGAGCTGCTGATCAGACAGCTGGTCACTGAGGATGACGAGCCACCTGATGTGACACCATGTGAACGTTGTGTAGTCCGCATCTCAACAGACCTCCCGGACACACTCTATGTCTTGGGGCTCACCTACAACAGTGCACGCCTCTGGTGGTACTTCGGCTGCTTTTTCTGCCTGCCAACAGTGTTCACCATCTGCAGCTCATTGGCGACTGCCCGCAAGATCCGCAACGCCGAGTGGGCCTGTGTCCGTGGGGGCAAGAAGCAGCTCCAGCTGGAAAGCCAGATGAACTGTGCTGTTGTAGCTTTGGCCATCCTCTATGGGTTCTGCATCATTCCAGAGAACATCTGCAACATCATTAGTGTGTATATGGCGGCCACCATTCCCAGGAGAGCCCTGGACATTCTGCACCTGGTCAGCCAGCTGATGCTCTTCTGCAAATCGGCAGTGACGCCCGTTTTGCTGTTTTGTCTATGCCAGCCATTTGCCAGAGCCTTCTTGGACTGCTGCTGCTGCTGCTGCGATGAGTGTGGCCCGCCCCACTCCCCCACCACCGCCGCTAGCAACATTGACAATGAGTGCACCACTACCGAGCTTGAGCTGTCGCCGTTTAATACCACACGCAGGGAAGCATCCACTTCTGCCACATACTCTGCTGTGGGGACAAACTACTGAGGTCAATAATCAACATTGCCATTGTACCTGTCCACAGCTATGATTTTGCACACGAAGGTTTACCCTGCTTTCCAGCACTGGACGCTTGAGAGGCGAGGATTGATGCGATGTTATGATACATTATTGACAAGCACAGTCTTCTACAGTGTCCAAGAGTGGAGTTACACCTGAGTGGATAAATACTCTGTCTCTCCAGTTTTAAACCCAAACAAACATTCTATTAAAAAGTTTAGCAAAAATATGTTTCTAAAACATCTGAGATAATACAAAGGACATGTAACTGTTCATTTTATATATTAAGTGGTTAGTTACAGTTTTGTTTCATTATAAGAGGTGTTACACCAAACACCGTTCATTTCCCTAAAATAACCCGATGTACAGCAGGGCTCGATACACAAATAGCTGCAATGAAAGGAATGTGTGGATGCTGTGGATACAGACCCTGAGACTGAGCTTCATCCCATCAGCTTGTTTGTTTGTTTTTAAAACACTCCAAACTCTTGTTTACTGACCCAACGAATGAACCTGCTGTCTGCTTATTAACTGTTAAAAGATTTTCTATATTTGAATGAACAGTTTTAGCTATTGGCAAAAACTTCCGTATTTTTAATGAACTCATTGGTATTTTTACTGGATCTGCACTCTGTTGTAAACTACTTCTTGTCACTGTTTACAAAACCTGAAACAACACATGGTTGGTACATTTTTAATGTCACAAGAGTTTGTACCATAATTCAATTGGTTTAAAGATACTTTTGTCATTCTCCTCCGCAAAGTTTAACTTTCAAAGCCAGAGGAGCGAATTTTACCTGTGGCTGTGCAGAAATGTTTTCACGCAGATATGCAGTTGTTTTAGCTCCACCAGCATTCCCTCCTGTGCTACAGACTTGTGTTACATTAGCACTGAATGCAGTACCTAGATGTTTTAAACATAGTCAGTCACAGTTGTTTTTTTCTCTTTCTGTTGAAAATTGTAGTTAATTATAGAAACGTGTTTGGTTTTTGTTGTTGTTGTTTTTTTTTAAAGAAATTTCCATTGAGAAAGACTATTTCTGTTAGCCCCTTGACACACTGGTGACCTGCCCACAGTATATCCCACTTCTTGTCCTCTAGCAGCTGGGATAGGCTGCAGCCCCTCCGTGACCCCTAATTGACCTTCCAAAGAAAGATTTTAAGATTGTATTTATATTATTGTAGGTTTTTTACCTTACAATATATAGTGCCTTGAGGCAACTGCTGTTGTAATTTGATGCTACATAAATAAAATTGAATTGAATTTGAAGTAAATTTATATAGTAGTCAGTTCCCTTTCTCCAAACGGCCCTTTTAAGAAACTGTAACCAAATTATAATTTACTGTAAATGAAGAATTCATTGAAAACATTTTCCCTGAAATTCATGCAACATTCAGTTTTCAGTTTTTACTGTTTTTTTTCTCCTTTTTTTTACAATATGAAATATCACGTTAATAAAAGGAAAAAAAAAATTTTTTGGACTATGCTTTTAATATGACATTGTCTTTTTTGTGCAGCAAATTTCCACATAGTCACTTCAGTGTGGTCCCAAGCTGTGATCAAACAAGAATCCTGTTTTTAAAAAGACATAGCTAATGTTTCTACAAGAGTACATATAAAAGTACAGTGTTTCTGTAAGCCCCCACTTATTACTGAACTGATCCATTTAAATTTCTGCAGTTTTCAGAATTAACATTACGGAAATAAACTCAAAATGCTTTTATCTCCACATGCTAACATTTAAAAGCAACATGAACTCTAAAGCTTTCAAACATGAGTTTTGTTTCACTGAGCTGAGGTTGGCTGTGACATATTCCTTTGGAGTTGGTCTTTCTTTTAATAAGTAAAAATATATATACCAAATATCACTACTGAGATCTTGATCTCATTGTGCAGAGTTCAAGAAACAAGCTCCTAGAATGGTACCAGCTGCTATGGGCCTGAGTTATGTCAAGTTATTGGCACGTTGAAATGTAGTGATGTGACTTGATCAACCACACTGTGGAAAAATTGAGAGGTTCCAAAATGCAACCAAAGTGTAGTCTGACTTAAAAGTGCACCTAATTGACTGCATGAGCAGGTTGCTCTTTATAGGCCTTTTAATGATATTTCACTGGAGGAGCTCAGAGATTCACAGATGACAGAGTGTGATGCTGCAAAAGACTAAAAGAAGTTTAGCTGTTCATAGAGCTTTAACACTTAGAAGACAAGAAAACATTTCTAAATGAAGGCAAGAAGTAGAGTGAGAGACGTCATTGCCATACATCCAGAGCACACAGCTACTATTGTTGCTGCAGTTCAAATTGAACAAGTCCTAATCAGTCCAGTAAGCAGTTGAACCTCCTTAAAGCATGAACAGAAAGCAGATAGAACTGAAATCAGAAATATGATTTATTATTAAAGGTTTGTTTTTCCCTCAAAAAAACTTCTCTGATAGTTTATTTGCTGCATCACATTCAGCACAATCCTCAGCTGTTTTTTCTCTCACCATAATTTAGTCATCATTGTCACCATGCAGCTAGCATGGACAGAGCACGCCATTGTCCATGCTTCGTGTTGTCATGACAACTTAGGGCGTTTGTCTCTCAGCTGGACCGGCAGAGTGAATAGTGTTACAGTGCCACAAACTGCACATCTAGCCTCATTTATGCTGAGACAATAAGTTGTTACTGATGGTCTTTTTGGCCTGAAACAGTGCAGTCTGGTCAGTAAACAAAACACTGTAGGCAGTTTCTTCTTCTAGTAAAGTTGTTACTATTAATTTAATTTTGTTTATACATGTTTCGAATTAATATTTTAATTATATTAATGTACACCCAACAATTAAAAAAAAAAAACATTTGTCCTTAAGGCAGTTCCCTTTCCCAGGTAGCGTAAGTACTGTTGTAAAACTTTGAAAGCACTGCTTTCAAAGCCACTCTTCTTAGTTGTGCCTATAAAAACAAATCTGTCAAATAAGTTTATATAATCTCCAGATCTATACAGAGCTAACACTGCCATATAAATATTTTAGTGTAAGTGCTGTTTCAAGTGTAAATACTGTGTAATGCGAGTAATGCTAGACTCACAAAGAAGTCCTACTATTAATTTATGTTTCAATCTTAAATATGAACAACCTATCTCTACTAGCCAGCTATGTGCCACAGGCCTTCAAGCTGGCGGTAATTAAACTGTTACTTTAAAAGCCACGATTGGCCCAGCTATCATAGGTAATTATAGGCTAATCTCCAGCCTTGCTTTTAACTCAAATATTTTTTGAAAGAGTAATCAGAAAACAATTAACTGATCATCGGCAGAGGAATGGCTTATTTGGAGAATTTCAGTCAAGTTTCAGAGCTCATCGCAGCACAGAAACAGCTTTAGTGAAGGTTACAAATGATCTGCTTATGACCTCTGACAGTGGACTCGTCTCTGTGCTTGTCCTGCTAGACCTCAGTGCAGCTTTCTATACTGTTCACCATAACATTTTATTATAATGATTAGAGCATGCTGTAGGTCTTAAAAGGTAGTGCACTGGAGTGGTTTGAATCATATTTATCTCGTAGACTCAAATTTGTTCATGTAAATGGAGAGTCCTCTTCACAGGTTAATTATGGAGTTCCACAGGGTTCAGTGCTAGGACCAATTCTATTTACATTATACATGCTTCCCTTAGGCAGTATCATCAGAAGGCATGGCATACATTTTCACTGCTATGCAGACGAAACCCATCTTTATCTATACATGAAGCCAGATAACACATACCAATTAATTAAACTGCAGGAATGTCTTAAAGACATAAAGACCTGGATGACCTCTAATTTTCTGCTTCCAAATTCAAATAAAACTGAGGTTAATATACTCAGCCCTATAGATCTTAGAAATATGGCATCTAACTAGATGCTTATTCTGAAAGGCATTGCCTTGACTGCTAGTAACACTGTTAGGAATCCTTGAGTCATTTGTGAATAGAATATATCCTTCAGTGCACATATTAAACAAATATGTAGTACTGCTTTCTCAAAATTATCTCTAAAACTAGAAAAACCATGTCTCAGAGTGACGCTGAAAAACTAGTTCATGCTCCCCTCTCTTCCTCCACCCAACACCCCCAAGCAGTAGCTGCCCCTACCTGATCCTGGTTCTGCTGGAGGTCTCTTCCTATTAACTGGGAGTTTTTCCTTCCCACTGTCATCAAAGGGGGTCATGCTGCTGTTGGGGTTTTCTCTGTTTCTTTTGTATTATTTTATGGGTTTTACCTTACAATATAAGGTATCTTGAGGCAACTGTTGTTATGATCTGTTTCTATTTCAATAGCATTGAACTGATTTTAATTGAATAAGGCAAAGAAGAGGTGTATTTGTTACATATGAACATCACTCACTTACTCACTAAAGAAAGTAATTATTTACATTTCTCGTTACACAACCTTAAATGATTTGTCTCATAATTACCAGTGCCACGCACTAACAAAAGTCCCTGTCTTAATGAGGATACACACATATGATCTTACAAGATAACACAAACACAAGATGGAAACCAGCCCATAAATGCTTTAAAACGATTGGGAAGGTGATTGTACTATAGAAACATGAACAGATAGAAAGGAAGGCTTCAATGCTACAAGCCTGACTCCCCATCACTGCCTTTCATGGTCTGGCTGCTGGGCTGCGGTCAGAATGTTCTCAGCTTTACCGTCATTCTGGTTTCTTAGTTAACTTTGCATTTGCATGCTGCCTGAACATATGCTTACAAAGATTCAAGGTTGTATTAGTAGTTGTTTCTGTTCTGGATGGCGTTTGCATTTCACCATTGTGCTATTGTCCGTTCATGCAATAAAAATAAGTCATGTCCATATCAAAACCGGCAGGATTATCATGGGCACAACCTATACATACTCAGTTCTGGTACTCAACTGAAAATAAAAAGTGGCACATGTTAAAGGGAACCCCGATGATTATGACAAGTTACTCTAAATATGTTACAAATTATCTCCACTGCATAAAAACATACTTGAAAATAACTACAATGTTTTTGTTATTCATTAAATCTTTGTTGTTTAAAACGGTTTTGGTGCCATGGGAGCTGCCATGTTTTTGCGCATACAATGCATTCTGGGACGATGACGTATATAAGTTGTCGGCAGGATCAAGCTATTAGTAACGTACTAGAACAAGACAGTAAGAATTTAAACTATATGTCATTAAAATCTCTCCACGCCTCATCTACCTCTACATGATCAGTAGCTGCATCTTGAAATCCTGTATATTTGCCACTTGGTTCTGGAAAGGCTGTCCTTATGTTGTTTACTGCACGTGATGGGATGACTCTATGTACTCTAGCCAGCCATGCATCCACCAGGTAAACTGTCGATATGAAGCATACCTGTAAGATCTTAAAAAAAAGAACATGGTTATGACTTGGTAGACCAGCACGATACTGGTCATGGAGGCTAACGAGGGCTGCCCAAGAAGGATTAAGACATACGGCTTCAAAGTTTTTGTGCACTGTGATGCATGGAGGATGTAAAATAACGATATCGTAATTTCACTGTATAATAAAATTAGGATTATGTTAATGTTTTTATCATGTTATGCGATACCGTGGATAGCTGCTGCCATAAAATTGAGCTCTTTACAACAAATGCTCTCAATCGCCGTTGCAATTGGCAGCAGTTTCCGCATAGACACCACAGTTTCCCCCACTCTCGCGTCCTTGTGTGATGGATTGTTTTCATCTTCATCTACTGTTGACTATTTTTATCCTCTCTCTCGGTTTGCTCTGGTTCAAACTGGAAAGGTTGAACAGAAGCCATTTCCAGTGCACTGCTAACTGTAAACTTGATGCAGTGCAGCCATATGACGTCACTACCCAGAGTGCATTGAGAAGTAAATAACAATGGCGGCCTACTGGTAAATTGGTTTTATATAAAATATGCTTAAAAAGAACACCTTTTGTATATTTTAATACCACGTATATATTATTGAAAGCACAGTACATATATTAGTTAGGGCTGGGACAACGCGTCGACGTGATCGATTAGGTCGATGCGTAAAATACGTCGACGTAAAAAATTTGCGTCGATGCGTCGTCACTTTCAAAAAAACACATGGCGGCAGCTAGTAGCGGTAACATGTCGAC
>VURO01042949.1:0-14927 GCA_015108175.1 Pelvicachromis taeniatus
TAACAGCTCTACCTGTCTGACTCCTCTACCTGTCTGACCCTCTATCTGTCTGACCCTTCTATCTGTCTGACCCCTCTACCTGTCTGACCCCTCTCCCTGTCTGACCCCTCTACCTGTCTGACCCCTTCTACCTGTCTGACCCTGTCTGACCCCTCTCCCTGTCTGCCCCTTCTACCTGTCTGACCCTGTCTGACCCCTCTACCTGTCTGACCCTGTCTGACCCCTTCTACCTGTCTGACCCCTTCTACCTGTCTGACCCTGTCTGACCCCTTCTACCTGTCTGACCCCTTCTACCTGTCTGACCCCTTTACCTGTCTGACCCTGTCTGACCCCTCTACCTGTCTGACCCCTCTACCTGTCTGACCCCTCTACCTGTCTGACCCTGTCTGACCCCTCTACCTGCCTGACCCCTCTACCTGTTTGACCCTTCTACCTGTCTGACACCTCCTACCTGTCTGACCCTGTCTGACCCCTCTACCTGTCTGACCCTGTCTGACCCCTTCTACCTGTCTGACCCCTTCTACCTGTCTACCCTGTCTGACCCCTCTACCTGTCTGACCCTGTCTACCTTCTACCTGTCTGACCCCTCTACCTGCCTGACCCCACTACCTGCCTGACCCTCCTACCTGTCTGTTTGCAGATGAATGATGGCCAGTTTACCACCATCCAGCTGGTGGGGATGCTGCGCGGCATCGCAGCAGGGATGAAGTATCTGTCTGAAATGAGCTACGTCCACAGAGACCTGGCAGCTCGTAACATCCTGGTGAACTCCAACCTGGTCTGTAAGGTGAGGCTGTTGCCCTGCACACCTGTGGCCCCGCACACCTGTCTGCCCGCCTAATCTAACGGAGGGCTCTGACAGTTGTGGTTATCTGTTTTTCAGGTGTCAGATTTCGGCCTGAGCAGGTTTCTGACTGAAAACTCGTCAGACCCGACGTACACCAGCTCTCTGGTGAGTAACTGTCACCGTCTGTGTCTTTATGATTTCTGATATCCTTATCTCAGGCACAAAGGCCACACCCATCTGCTGCAGGAGACAGCCAATCAGAATAAAGTTGGCTTAAATGGAAGAAGCTGAAACAGGCTCTTTGAGACAGAGGATGGGCTGAGGGGCTGGGTCAAGGTTTCAGATAAAGGATCACTTTGACCTGTGAATCATGCAAAGCTGCAAATGTGGTAATTACCCAACTGATCCAGTCTTGTGTTTTAGGGTGGCAAGATTCCCATTCGGTGGACGGCTCCTGAAGCCATCGCGTACAGGTGAGTGTCAGTACTGCAGGCTGCAGTAGTGGCCTGTTGTTGTTGTTGTTGTTGTTGTTGTTGTGTTTTGTGGGTAATCATTTTCTCCATTCACTGACTGATTGCAGGAAGTTCACTTCAGCCAGTGACACGTGGAGTTACGGCATTGTCATGTGGGAAGTGATGTCATACGGGGAGCGGCCGTACTGGGACATGAGCAACCAGGACGTAAGGAAAACAGCTATACGTTTAAAACGTTGTTGTTTGAGGTTTATGGACGTGACACCACAGATCGAATCATTCGTTTACAGTAAAAGAAGCTCGTGGGAACTGAAATGAAACTAAAAGACTGTGTCCAAAGTTATGGCTAACAACGCCGTTACACAGGATGCTCACTGCCTCTCACGCTTCTGCATCGTCAGGTGATAAACGCCATCGAGCAGGACTACCGGCTGCCCCCGCCGCCGGAGTGCCCCGCCTCCCTGCACTCGCTCATGCTGGACTGCTGGCAGAAGGAGCGAGCCAACCGGCCGAGGTTCTGCGACGTGGTGGCGGCGCTCGACAGGCTGATCCGAAACCCCACCTCCCTGAAAGTGACGCACCCGGAGGCACAGAGGTGAGGCTCGATAAAGGAGAGGGGGAGGGGGCTGGAGCCCTGGAATGTCATTCAGGCACCAGCTGGTGGGTTCGGGGTCAAAGGTCAGAGAGTGGCAGGGAGACAAAGGAATGTGGGGCAGCCAGCTGTGTGATTGACAGCTGTTTACACAAGCAGGTGCACATTCCTGGATTAAAGCTCCGAATGAAGCCGTGTCCTCCCGACTGTCCTCCTCATTCAGTGAAGGAGACACGAGGAGGAGGAGGCCACCACCCGGCAGGATGGAGTCGGTGTCAGATAAGAATGAGGCTTCTGTGACAGAGCGTGAAGATGTTTCTTCGCTCTTATTTCCACATATTTTCACTTGCATGAACACGTATTTGGCTCTGTTCACGATGCCTGGCACAGACTTCAGGTTGTTCTGAGCGCACCACGAGAGCAACCCTCCACAGCAGGACGAGGACCTCCACCTCCACTCCACCTGAGTCCAAGAGGTGGAGCCGAGTCCATCCAACCACAGCGGCTGGCCACTCTGCCGAGAGACATCAGAAAACAGGAAATCTCAGGGATAGCTGGTTAGCCCGGACTAAACTTTCAAAATAAAAGCAGGGAAAATCTCCAGTATCATAAGATGATGCAACACTGTAAAGAATATAATGTAATACCACTGGAACCATCAGCCTGAGTGTGACTGTGTGGTGGAAACCAGCAGGGATGGTGACACCATTATTCCTTAACTTTCTTCTTTACATGACTTTATACCAAATTACACGTCTTTGACTTTAAGACTGAAAAACAAAAAATGAGTTAAAAAGACATTTAGGTCTTAAATGTAAGGGTTTCGTGGCTTGAAGCCAGCGCGCTCTGCTTATTGAAACCTCCACCGTAACCGAACAGGAGAGTAAATCTCACTGCTCACACATTCATGCCACATATTTTATAGGCTGCAGGTCTGAACACGCTGCTCTAATAATGACTCACTGAGGAATCTCGTCGTCTGTCTCCGTCCTTTCAGCCCGTCCCAGCCTCTGTTGGACCAGCGAGTGCCCCCTCCTCTGTCGGCCTGCGGTTCGGTCTCCGAGTGGCTCCGAGCCATAAAGATGGAGCGCTACGAGCAGAGCTTCCTGCAGGCCGGATTCACCAACCTGGACATCGTCTCACAGCTCAACACTGAGTAAGACACGTATTGTTTACCTGAGTGGGCTGCCTGCCAGTCAACACTCAGGGAAACACAGATATTCATCTTTATTGATCTATTTATTTGTATCATTTTCTTTCTGTTTCCATAGAGACCTCCTCAGAGTGGGAGTGACCCTCGCCGGGCACCAGAAGAAAATACTGTCTTCCATCCAGACGCTCAGGATACGCAAAGCTCCACCCACCCTGCTCTACTGACCAATCACCGCCTGGTCACAGCACAACCCTCAAAATCACCCTGAAACTGTCCACCATTGTAACCGATTCAGCCTGTAGCGCCGACCAATGGGAACGCTTTACAGCCTCAAACACTAACTGATGAGCAGTTTTGACCAAACAGAACAAAGGAGTGAGATGACCATTCCTTGACAGGCTCGTTGAACCTCAGGATTTCTATTGCCTCATCTCGCTGAACCACAACAGCGGCTCAGGAAGTCAGGCGCTCTGCTCGCCATCGTCCTCAATTCACCGCTCGGTTTTTTTAATCCTACTCTGTTACAGTGGATCTCACAGAAGTCAACCAATCAACATCCAGCACAGAAAAGATGTTGGAAGAGTTTACAAACTATTCCTTATGTGGACTCTTCTGATTGGATGTTGCTCTACTGTAAAGACTAAGCTCCGCCCCTTGCTGGCAGCACAGCATAGATGCCTTCCTACCAGCCTATTTGATGGCTGGATATCCAGGAGAATTTTCCTTGGAGAAAACATCGAGAGAAAAATATTATGAAGGCAGAAAATGACTAAATTGTGTTTTCTGTTGGAAACACAAACGGGATACTTTCATTTGTACTTCCTATAGAAGAAACAAAACGCTTTGGAGGATGCTGCCACTGTGACTACACAGACCCGAGAGCCTTTTAAGATGAGCCGAACAGGTTTTCATGGTGACGTGGGCGGTGTTTGAGTGAAATTGCAGTTTGGTGGATGTATCTTCAACCACCAATAGGAATCTTTGGGATACCTGTTGGGACCTGTTGGGAGGAAATGTCACAGGAATTCCAAACGCACTGGTCGGTAATCTCCCTCTCAGTGGGATTATTTCCACACCAGGGTTCAGGACCATCTGAATGGATTTATGACGTGACCTGTCAGCATGTTCTAGTAAAGTTTCAGCATCATACTGTTTGTAGACTTGTGAGGAATATTCCGGGGTTGCCTCAGAAAACACCAGTGTACTTTTCCAGGAAGTCTTTGGGAATGTTCGGTCCTTCCTCAAGCCAGAACTTTTCCAAACGCGATTCTTCAGGTGCTGAAATTCTCTGGATTAAGGGAAGTCTTGTGAGAGTATTTAACTTTACACATGATAGTTTTCTCAATCAGACTGAAAGTTTTTTTTAAACTGTGTTCGGTGCCTACAAACGATCGAAGCCCACCTGTAGTGGGTTTCTGTTTTGTGAACGTACTCAAGGGTATTTTGTCAGAGTCCTCAGAGGTTCCAACAATAGGGGATCCATCGTCGAAATGATTCCCCTTTATAGACTCAGCTCCTCGTAACTGTGGCCTAAAAGTATGAAAGCGTCCATACATAACTGTCATTTATTAGCCTTTCACGTGTTGGGATGAAGCCACTGCAGATTTAATGTTTTTAAGACCAGTTTTCACAGCAGGTTAAAAGCCATTCAAAGCTTCAGACCCTGAGTGTTGGAACTAGTACGAGGACTAAGTTTGAGGACTACAGCAGAAATGTTAGAACTGTTTAATCGTGAACTATTGATGGTTTTGTATCGTAGCACTTTTTTTTTTTTGTACCTGACATTTGATCTTATTTTTACACAAAGCAGGAGATCAAAGTTTTTAGAGTAAACCTACATTTCAGGAGAAATGTCATTTTCTAAAGAGAAACGTATAAAATCAATCTGCCTTAGTTTTCACGGAGGCGAGCGAGACGCCCCAGGGTTCAGGACCAAAGATCACATCTGCCCAGTGGAGCGAGACTGTGCGTCTGCCTCACTACATAAATGTTTAACGGCGGCCCACAAACCAGCTCTTCCACTTTTACAACACTAGCATTAACCATCCAGCCAACGTTTGGCAGTTTGCCCTTCCTCTTCAGTCTCTTCTGTTCTCCGGCCAAACACTCATTAATGTGAGGAGCAGTCTTTGTTAGTGATACTTCACAGACTTCGTCACAGGAAATACCTGAACACTGTCATCACCGAGCCATCGTGTTCCTTAGAAATATTTGTCTATCTTGTTTTATATAAACTAAATTATTGTCATGGTGGTCATCGTCTCAGGTTTTAACTCCAGCAGATGATGACCAGCTAAAACCACCAAACTAATCATGTGATCTGGAGGAGATTGTCCACTGCAGATAAGTGTCTGCTGGATAATATAATATAACAGGTCTTCTCCTACATTTACAAATGACACGATGCTCTATCACGTCTCATATCCTGCCGTGTAGGAGAGCAGTAAGACTGAAAATGTCTGTGAGATCAGAGCTGACTGAAATATAAAACAAGAAGACGGGATTGTTGGCTGGTCAATGCTCTGCAGCTGCCGACGTGCTTTGGTGGGCTTCCAGCTGGAGACTGAAACATCCAGTAAACCTGGTGTCGTCAGAGTTCTGATAATCTGGATGGTCTGAAAGGCTGAGTAACCCCACAGTAATGCACCACTAATGGTATTTTAACTGAATCATGTAAATCAGTTCATTGTCGTCCATTGGTCCATTAACCTGCCAGTCAAAGCACTAACGGGCCAATAGCAGCACATAGGGAGCTCCTCTCTGTCCCCGCCTCCTTTCTGTAAGTCACACGCTGTGTCTTAATATGCGTACTTGTGTGTACTTGCGTTCTCGTGGACTCGTTATACGTCATCAGTCGGAGACAAGTACTGTCCCAATTCAAAGTACGCATCAAGCCGAGAACGCCAAAAGTTCCCGGATGTGTTCTGGCTCCGCCCCTTTTATCGAGCATGCATCGGTGGTGACTTGCGTGGACTTGGTGGAGCCAAAGAACCCGTCATGCATTTGGCGAGACCAGCCCGGTCACGTTCACCTGACCTGTGACATCATCGAGTACGCTGGCGTTCCAATTGCACAAATCGCGGATCCGTACTCGCGTTCTCGGCAAGTCCGGTCTTGCCGAGAACGCGAGTCCGGACTCGCGTACTTGCAGTTGAGAAACAGCCAAAGTGTTGCATGATGGGAGTTTGAGACAGTGTCGGTCGCTGTGAGGACCTCCATGTTCCTCCTCCATCCGTCCACTTTCATTGGACAGACAAATGTAAACACTTTGTTTTGGGAAACAAATTTTATTTAAATGAGTAATTTTGAATGTTGTAAACTCAGCTCTGCCTTTTATACGTCCACACTAATGTATGAGAATATTTTTGTGCTTATTAATGTTGTCATAAAGGAGAATGTCCGCTGGGCGAGGAAAGTCTCTGTCGGCCAATAAAGATGCCCGATGACACGTGTGCTGTCTGTCTGTCTGCTTTAGGTGAAAACCAGGAGACGACTTTGCCAAATGTTTGACTTATTCATAAAGTATAACCACAAACAGGCGCCTCTTTGTAACCACGTTACGTCTGAGTCCCGTCAGCACGCAGCTATCAGAGGACGCGTTGTCTCGAGCACACGGGGGGTTTGTCCTGATCTAAGCTCCAGATGAGGCGCCGAGAAATCCACTCCAGGCTCACCAGGTTAAACCCCTGATGGGAGTGTAAGGACATGGCGCTGGGCGGATCAAACCCAAAGAGATCAGGGTTGGGGGAACTGTGGTGGGGCCGGCTTTAAGGCGAACTGCAGGTGAGGTTTAGGCATGAATCGTTCTGATTCTTTATAATTATGAGTTTCGAGTGTGAGTCAGAGGGCTGGGTTTGGATTAGAGTGGGTTTATGCCGTCAGAAGACGGGACTTTGGTTTTTCAGTGTTGTTCTTTCAAGTCATGGCAACCAGGTAACAAGAAGATGTAGAGGTAATGTAACCTGCCCACCCTGTGCTGGGGTAACCCTGGTACAGCATGGTCATCAGCTTGGTCCTGCTGGGTCATATCGAGCCTCTTAGCATCTGCTATAACTGAGCTAACTGGAAGTGAAGCAGCCATCTTTGAAATGCCTCAAACACAGGATGGTTTTAACGTTTAAGCACCCAGAGGCTGTAGCTACAGCTCTGACCTCCTAACAGCACATACCTTGAAATCCTCGAGCAAATGTCTTCAGTCTGTTTCGGGGGCCCGGCTGAAGACTCGGGGGGTGGGGGCGGGGGCGTCTGCAGACTGCAGGCTCTGGAACAATCTGCCCGAGGCGAGCCTCCAGATTTCATTTCCTTTGAACTAACTTCTATTTCCTGAAGGTTTTCTTTTATGGTCCTCGTGCACTCACTGGGCTGTCTGACGCTGGGAAATCATTTTAATATGTGGATTAGAAAAAACCCAGAGAATACACTTGGATTAAACATGTGATGACACCTCAGAACAGTAATCTGAATATTTAATAAAACAAGCCTCAATTAATGTGATTTGACTAGGAAATACTAACAACAGCCTGATGACGTCATGTTTCCCGACTGATCTGCAAACAAAACCCAACTTTCCTGTTTCACAGTGAGACGGTGAGGTGTTTTCTCTGAAACGGGCTGTGTGTGTGTGTGTGTGTGTGTGTGTGTGTGTGTGTGTGTGTGTGTGTGTGTGTGTGTGTGTGTGTGTGTGTGTGTGTAGCCTTCATCACGAGGAACGAAGGAGACCCTGAATGACAGTAACATCTGTCCTGCTGTCATCTTCTGACGCTGCACAACAGCTCTCGGTTTATTCGTTGAGCCGCAATTTGTGAACTCCTGCAGAAACGGCGACCTTTGACCCCGAGCGCTCTCCAGGGCCGTGTTATGGCTGCAGATAACGGCCTGTGTGTGTGCAAATCATAGGAAACTTCAAACAATCTCTTTCTCTCGGTGCTCAATCTCAGGAGCACAGAGGAGTTTCATTTAAGGTCACTGGAACAAACAGATTGCCTTCGCTGTGACCTTTGACCTTCACAAGACGAACAGACCACCAGGACTGAGTGAGTGGTTCTTATCAGGGCTGAGCTGATGGAGGGATGAGCGGCTGACGGACAGAAGGCAGACCCCATGGAGGTCTGCCTTCTGTCCGCTCTCTGAGCGCCGACGTCTCGGCAACGAGACGTCGGCGCTCAGAGAGGTTTAATTCACGTTCACTGACAGATGGCTGAGACGGGCAGGGAGGCGGAGCCACTCGAGTCCGTCTCAGGTCACTGCTACGGTTCAGGCAGGCCCATCAGCTCGTCTGGAGGTTTCTTCTGGTACGACGTCTCCAGAAGAAGCTGGTTCTCCTCTCCTGCTGTGGGGGCAGCAGAGATCCTCGGAGCCACTTCCTCCTGCTCCTCTGGGGGGCAACGAGACGTTCCCAAAAACCTTCACCCAGAAGCCATCCACAGATACTGGACCACGTCAGCTGCCCCCCTCTTCCAGGTGCTTTGTATTGTCATTTAAAGACCCTCCAACAGGAAAGCCCCAGTTTAAACCTCAACAATCAGACGACTGCTTATGAGCAAGCACTCGGCGACAGTGGGAAGGAAGACCCCTCCATCAGGGTGAGGGGCGCGAGACAGGAGCTGGCTCAAACAGCAGGCTTCTTTCTGTCTTCACCACGGCGACCTGCACAGCGCCCACATCAGCACCATCCACGTGCCGACCTTCTCCACCCTCCTCCCACCCATGAAGATGTTTGAGCTTCTGACCACCACTGTTTCAGGGCCCAGCCCCTCGGGTTCATCCCTAAAACGTTTTCTATGGTTGACTTTGAAGCTACTTCCTGTTGCTGTTTTATCGACGTCTCTCTGCTTTTTCAGTTTGTTGTGCACTTCAGAGGCGGTCGTAAAAATCCACACTGGCTTATTTTTAAGTCAGAGCTTCAGCCCAACTTCAGTCCAGCTTCAGTCCAGCTTCAGTCCAGCTTCAGTCCAGCTTCAGCCCAGCTTCAGTCCAGCTTCAGTCCAGCTTCAGCCCAACTTCAGCCCAGCTTCAGTCCAGCTTCAGCCCAACTTCAGCCCAACTTTAGTCCAGCTTCAGTCCAGCTTCAGCCCAGCTTCAGCCCAGCTTCAGCCCTTCTCCGGCGTCTGAATGAGCCCGACGGGACTCGACTGGCGCTGTGACGATGTGCTGAATGTGAAACAGACTGTCAAACATGGCCGTCTGAACCAGGAGAACAGCGGCGCGTCTCAAACGGGAAACATACGTTTGAATTTTGAATGTTTCAGCCGAAGCCTTTGGAGTGACGCCGAGCGAAAGGCTCTGTTTACTATAAGCTTACAGTCCGGCGTTCCCTCTGAGCGCCTGAAATGTGAGAGTGTAAATACATCCTGGGCTTGTTCCCCTCAGACGAGTCCAGCATGTGCGCCGCTGTCAGCGAACAGATGTGAGAATTCCAGCCGAGCGCCTCGGCAGCTGTCCCTGATCACAATTAGCTGCTGAGATCTCCATTTACTGCTCAGCGCTCGCTCGGTGGCGTCTCACCCAGCTCCCTGAACCTCAGGTGAGTGCAGCCAAAGTAAGGAGACGCGCTCCTCCAGGCAGGTAGGAGCACGGCGCTCCAGGCCGGCAGGTGTTCCACTTTAACAGCAACAAACACGCAGCGACGGCCACATGTTGGAGGTCGGAGGTCAGAGCAGCTCGAGTAGGAGGCTGTGGCTGGTGTGACTGACAGTCGGTGAAACTCGAGCCTGAACAAACACACGAGGCTCTGAGAGCAAAGCAGGACCTTTCTACCTCACACATGTTCATCGATCGCCATGACGATGGAGAGTCCAGGTGTTCTAGTTGCTATGGTGCCACAGTTCAGCTCACCTGTGGCGAATCACCTCCCTCTGAAGCCTCAGGACGCTGCAGCAGAACCGGGTTTCTGGGTCCAGCTGGCGTCCCGCCATCATGTGACTAATAAACCCGCAAAGCTGGCAGATGTTCCACCAGATGTTTGTTCTCCAGGCTTCTTGGATTGGATTCAGGAGACAGACACTATCTCTACTTTGAAGATCAGGCTTCAAACTTTCCTTTTTGCTAAAGCATATAGTTAGGGCTGGATCAGGTGACCCTGAATCCTCCCTTAGTGATGCTGTGATAGGTTCAGACTGCTGGGGGACTCCCATGATGCACTGGGTGTTTCTTCTTCACTCACTATGTGTTAACAGACCTCTGCGTTCAACCAGCAGATGGCCCCGCCCCTCCCTGAGCCTGGTTCTGCCGGAGGTTTCTTCCTGTTAAAAGGGAGTTTTTCCTTCCCACTGTCGCCAAAGTGCTTGCTCATAGGGGGTCATATGATTGTTGGGTTTTTCACTGAACATGAGCAGAAATCTTCAGTAAAACAACCAAATGTCTGGATTTGGTAACTGACATGTCTCCTTTGGAGGCGTTCTAGTAAAAACAGGCCTGAGCTTTTCTGGGGGGGGCTGTGGTTGAAGTCTTCCCCCACAAAGACAACATTTGACGACCTCCTCTGAATCCTTAATGACGAGTGCCGCGATATATATCAATAAAGTTGTGGTTGGACGGCCATTAGGGAAGTCTCTGGCTTTTTCCAGGCAGAGACCACCCTCGCTAACTCCATGTGATTTTGTCCTATAAGCTGAAACAGTTCAGACATGATCTTCACGTTGTCTCCTTTCAGACATGAAGACACTTTAAAGTAGCAGCGTCAGTCGGCGTGGATCAGCCCCGTGGAATACTTCCTGTTTCCTGCTTCAGCGGCTCACATTAGTTTCCTCCTTGGCTGATTTCAGGCTCAGAGATCCAGAGGTGGTCTGAGGTGGTTTGAGCACCTGGACGCCTCCCTTTGGAGGCTTTCTGGGCCTGCCCGGCTGGGAGGAGATCCCATGACAGCGCCATAACTTGCTGGCGAGAACATTGAAATATTTCCCTGGCACATTAAACACCGCTGCGGAGCAGGGCGTCTGGATTACACTGTCTAAACTGCTGCCACCGTAACCTAGCTTCAGATCAGTGGAGGAAAATGGATGGATGTTACTTCATCGCAGGACGTTTGCTTTTTTTAAAAATTAAAACCGCATGAAGTTCTTCCAAAACTCCTTCAGCGGTGCCAAGAAATCGTAGATCCTCCCAAAGAACCACCGAACCCTCTGAAACCTCAGCTACAGCTGTGAGAGCTTAAAGGAGGAAAAAGCGTCGGAGCGAACTCGCCGCCGTTCCTGACGAGGCCCTGACGCTGAGAATCCCTCGCCGCACAGCGAACACCTGAGCCCACCTCGTGTGAGCCGGCAGAGGAACACTTTTATTACTGAGGGGCTCCTGAACGTGTTGGCGAGCGACTTTTAATAAAGTCTGAGTCCACGAGCTCGGGTTTCACTCCCGTCTGGTCATGTGACGCCCTCCCCTCGAGAGCCTTCCACCCCGCGAGCCTCTCAGCGCGCTCCTGAAACTCCTCTCGCAGTCTGCCGCCACCGCGCCTCGTCTCCCAGAGCTCATCTGACAGAAATGACTTCCAGACGTGGCGCGGCGAGCGAACAGCGAGCGGGACGTCCACGGCGCTCGTCTTTATAAATACCAGCTGCTCGCTCAGGGCACAATCTGATGTGAAGCTCTGCCGGGGCCGGCTTAAAGCCCGGTTTAAACCCGCACTGATACTGTGTGTGTGTGTGTGTGTGTGTGTGTGTGTGTGTGTGTGTGTGTGTGTGTGTGTGTGTGTGTGTGTGTGTGTGTGTGTGTGTGTGTGTGTGTGTGTGTGTGTGTGTGTGTGTGTGTTATCCGTAGAGGTTTTGGCCGCCCTCCTGCTCTCTGTCTTTGTCTCCACTGCGATCAGGACTGACAGCCCTGAAGTGCCTGAATACATGTGTGTGTGCTCCATGTCAGAGTGTGTGTGTGTGTGTGTGTGTGTGTGTGTAACAGTCATACATGTGATTTTTTCCAGTTGAAGACTTTCCAGATTTCTGACAAACCTCCTGACCTTCAACATACCTAAAAGCCCTGGAAACTCTTCAGGCACCTCTGGATCCTCCCTCACAGCGAACCACTGGGACCTCCATAAGGACTCCTGGAAACTCCCCAATAATCCACTTGAACCCTCTGTAGGTCTACCAGAACCTCACAGACATCTGGGAGCTACATGCTACCCGAGTCTTTAACAACCTATGAAACTCCTCGAATCGCATCAATGACTCTCAGAACCTCCTGAATAACCGCCGAAGCTCCCTGAGGTCCAGCCATCACTCTCAGATATTCTCCACGTCCTGGAGCCTCACCAACATACACGGACACCGAACGATTGCACCGACAACTTTAGAAGCCCTTTGCTAAACCACAGAAGTCACACTCAGAGTTGGTCCCAACAACCGGAGCCCCTTTTCAAGCAGAAGCTGTGAGACCACAGGACTGTTTCTTCAGCATCATGGCTCTTATTGTGTCAGGGGCTTATTCTGGGGGAGTTACCAAGCCTGCTTCTAGCTGCTGAGTCAGGCTTTGTTAGCCTCCTGACATTGACCAGGTCACGTTAATCTGGGGTTAATTGTAGAGGTCGAGTTTGGGTTCTGTTAACATTCAGCCCTTTTTAAAGACTTTTTGTCATTTAGAGTACAAAAATGCGAATCTGAGAAGAATTCCAAGAACCAGAAGATGTCGTAGTGGAATCGTTTTAAAGGTATCAGAGACCACAGATTCTGAAACTGGCCTAACCCTCTCTGAGCTCTCTCTGGGCAGGGCTACAAGTGGATGGTCTCAACAAGCAAAGAGTCGATAAAGAAGTGTGGATGTTGTCTGAAGTCTAACCAGTCCCTGGATGAGTTTCCAGCGACCTGCTGGATTTGAACCCTCTGAGGTCTAAGTCATAATTATTGACGACCCCAAACTTTGACCCTAAATCTAAGCCTGCTCTAATCCCAGGTCTGAGCAATCAGGGAACAAAGAGAGTCGCCGCTCTATCTGACACACATCAGAAACTGTTTACGTCTTTTCCCAGACAAGTCTGTTTTCTCAAAGAGACGTGATCAGGGTCGAGTTATCGCCTGACCGTGGCGTAGACCTCACAGGCTGGAGAGGTTGACGTCAGTCCTCGAACTTTCACAAGCCAAACCCGAGTCTAGTCTTTAGTCTGTCCTTAAATTCAGTGCAGGTTTATTTGGAATGGACAAAGTCCGTCTTTAGATGTTTTTGATGCTGGTTCTAAAAAGCAGCTAATCATGAACCAGGTCTTAACAATGGCCAGGTCTCTGGGGTCTCATCCGGGATAAGGCTTGTGTTTGCAGTGCCCTCAAGTCGGATTTCCAAGTTGTAAGTTTAGTTTGGCTCCGCTAACCCGACCTAACCGTCCCAGATGTGAATGTGAACACATCACTAAGAAGGAATATGAATCCTGTTTCTGAGGTGAAGGAACCTTAGTTTGAGCCACACGTAAAGTTCAGAGTCTAATAAAGATTACGATTTATAGTTTTTGGTATGTAGTTATTTCCAAACATGCAGATGTTAATGAAGTTGAGCTGTAAAGCCACCCTGAGATGGTTGGTCCACTGAGACCAGACCAACGCTGGCTTCAAGTTTAGTCAGCTGACACATCTACAGCTACAGTGTGTTTTCCATCTTACGCTCCGTATCGTGATAAACGTCCGGGAACAGCTAAAAACCGAACATGCTGTGAAATCAACCCCTGGAAGCTGAGCCGGTCGGCAGCGTGAATACAAACATCAGTGAAATGAGTGTGTGCTGCTCTTTCACACTAATTGGTGCAATAATATTGTGACAGTGACTAATGGGCCCTTCAACACACACACACACACACACACACTGGTGTATTGTGTGTGTTTTCTCTCTGATGTTATCTGATCTGCTCTGAGTTCAGCTCCCCGGCGGCCATGTTGGAGCGGCGCTGTGTCCCAGTTTCACTCGTGGAGGCTTTGTTTCATGAGACCCTGGACTGCTTACATGTTTCATAGACCCTTGAGTCTTTATCAAGGACCTCAAGAACCCAGGGACTCCATGAACCTCCCAACAAACTGTGCATTCTCCTTGAACTGTTTCAAGGACTTCAAGTGACCTTCCAACGCCCAGGTAAGGTATCTCCATGTTCCAAGGTTTCTCTTTCCTGTCCTCCAGCACAGCCATGGGGACGGCTGACCTCCTGGAGGTGCCTGAGGTTCCTCCAAAGAAGCATCCTGTTCCTGATGCTGTTGATGAGTGCAGAATGATCAGTAACACAGAATGTACTATAAAGAAAGCTGACATTAGAAGAATCTCCTAATGACCACTAGGACCGCCCCCTCCCACGCCCCGGAGTATCCTGGCATCTCCTAAGCTCTCGTCCTCTCTGTTTCCAGGACTTAGTCACTTCACAATCCTCCATTGTCCAGGACATCTGTCTAGGACCTCCTGGAGTAGCCATCAAAATATCCTCAATGACCTCAACAAGCCTCTCAACAAGTCCTCCAACCTCCCAACAAAACCCCCAAATCTCCTTAATCTTACTTTGTGCCGTTTCAAGGACTTCAAGTGGCTGTTTAAGATGGACAAGACTTCCTTTAGAGAAGGAAAAAGACTCTGGGAACTTCCCCAGGACTGCAGCCAGGACTTTGAGATCCAGAAAACCTCCTCAAGAACCTGAAGATGGACACGAGAACCTCCTGGAGCATCCTTGTAACCTTCTCCACGAACTCTATAACATCTCTAAGGCTCGCCGTTTGAAGCTCCTGGAGCACCTGGAAACAGTTTCAAGGAAAAACACACACACACACCTACACACACACACACACAGCGGACATGTGTGTGTTGTGAAAGAAGAGACAGGAGGCCTGTCGCCATCCTAATGATCATAGCTGTCAATCAGCAGGTGATCAGTCAGCTGATAGGCTGACAGGCTGACACCTTCCTTCCTGCAGCCCCCCACCCCCCGACCTCGTCATGAACTACTACACACACGCACACACACACACCAGTGTG
>VURO01042959.1:0-14024 GCA_015108175.1 Pelvicachromis taeniatus
GCGTACCTCTGAGAGGCAACGTACCTGAGAGGCAGCGTACCTGAGACGCAGCGTCACAGCGTACCTCTGAGAGGCAGCGTACCTGAGAGGCAGCCTACCTGAGAGGCAGCGTACCTGAGACGCAGCGTACCTGAGACACGCAGCGTACCTGAGACACGCAGCGTACCTGAGACGCAGCGTACCTGAGAGGCAGCGTCACAGCGTACCTGAGACGCAGCGTCACAGCGTACCTGAGACGCAGCGTACCTGAGACGCAGCGTACCTGAGACGCAGCGTACCTGAGACGCAGCGTACCTGAGACACGCAGCGTACCTGAGACGACGCGTACCTGAGACGCAGCACACGTCTGCTGACTCCAACTTAAACCAGCTAAACTAAAATCTTTGGTTTAAGTTTAACGTTTTCGGCCAGGTGTGTCGGGGAGAACTCGAACAGGAAGTGTGGCACTGCGAGCTCGCTGTGGCGTTTCCTCCAACAGGTTTTGTGCACGTATGGAAGCCTGTTTGTGCCAAAATAAAAGAACGGAACGACCTAAAAAGATTGTTTTAAACGTTTCTCGTGCGTCTGTGTCCACGCAAACATGGAGCCCTTTCTGATTGGTTGATGTCCTGCAGGCTCCAGAGAGGAGGAGCCTACCTGCGGGAGGCCGTTGGGGATCAGAGTCGGACCCAACGGAACGCTGTTTGTAGCCGACGCCTATCTGGGTCTGTTCGAGGTCAACCCCACCACAGGTGAGTGATGGTACAGCCTGATCCCACTTCCTGTTCCCACGCCTGCGGGGCTCAGGTGAGTTTCGTTGAGGTGTCATGTGACTGAAAGGTTCTGGCGCCCAAAATTCTGGGTTTTAATGTAGGCTATCTGGATCAAAGCTAACAGCTGGACTGTATTCATGCTGAGTCACGTGATCAGGTGGAGCGGACTCGGAGGTCTTCGTTGTTTTTCTGTGCAGGTGAGGCGACCAGGTTGGTGAACGGCGGCCAGGTCGTCGCAGGGAGGAAGCTGTCGTTTATTAACGACGTGGCGGTGACGCAGGATGGAAAGAAGGTGTACTTCACCGACTCCAGCAGCAGGTGGCAGCGCAGAGACTACATGCACCTCATCATGGAGGCCACGCCCGACGGCCGGTAACTCATGCGTCGAAACATCTGCACATCAATTCACTTTAGTATGATTACCACTTCCTGTTTGTGACATGTCACATTAAAAGCCTGGCAGCGGTTCTCTAACGCCATTTCGTCCTCAGCGTCCTCGAGTACAACACCGAGACCAAGGAGCTGACGGTGGTGATGGAGGACCTGCGCTTCCCCAACGGCATCCAGCTGCTGCCGGACGAGGAGTCGGTGCTGGTGGCGGAGACCACCATGGCCCGGATCCGCAGGTAACACCCGACTCACCTGTACCTGCGGTACCACCCGAGGCTTTTCATGTAAATCAAAGCAGGCGCCCATCAGGGTTCTTTAACTTCCTGTGCGAGCGACTCATGTACGATGGATGTTACACAACCGTCTCTGCGATGGAGCACTATGTCGCTGATACTAGATCTCGGTTACCGTGGAAACAGGCTCTCTGAGACCGTCCAGCCACTCTCACACTGTGAGCGAGCGAGCGTGAGTCATGTCTGTGTTTTGGGGGTTTAGGTGTTAGCGACCGCTGCAGTGGGGACGCGTCTGTTTTATGGGGACGCGTCTGTTTTGTGGGGACGCGTCTGTTTTGTGGGGACGCGTCTGTTTTGTGGGGACGCGTCTGTTTTGTGGGGACGCGTCTGTTTTGTGGGGACGCGTCTGCACGGTGAGGACCTTCAGTGAGGGTTCACACTTGTTTTTACAATTCAGGCACTGTTACGTAATATGTTACGTCAGCGCCGCGCTGGTCCTGACAGAGACGTGTGAGTGTGTGAGGTGTCGTGGTCGACTCGTCGGGTGATTTGCTCCGGCCTGAGCGGCGTGTGAACAGTGAACAGGTCTGTGGTCACGTCTGTTTAAAGAGTTCGAGCCAATCATAAACGTGCAGTTCCATTACACTCAGGTCATGTGACAGTAGAGGACATGTTATGGATGAAATGCTCATATAAATAGATCTTTTTATAATTGTTACTGGTGAACGTCACACCTGTAACGCAGTCCGACTGCGTTACTGGTGAACGTCACACCTGTAAACGCCTGCAAACGCCTCTGAGCTGCGCTAACGATGCAGCAGAGGGGTGATGTGTCTTGGCGCCCCCCAGAGGCCGCTCGGTGTAACCTCGCTGTCACCGACGGCTGATCAGTGTCGTGTGGTGCTTTTTGTACGGTCGTCTGTCACGTGACGCTCTTCTGCCCCCCAGGGTCCACGTGGCCGGGCTGAATAAAGGCGGGATGGACACGTTCGTGGACAACCTGCCGGGTTTCCCTGACAACATCCGACCGAGCTCCACCGGAGGTTACTGGGTGGCCATGTCGGCAGTGAGACCGAACCCCGGCTTCTCGATGCTGGACTTCCTGTCCCAGAGACCCTGGATCAAAAAGTTCATATTCAAGGTAAAAAAAAAGACTTTTATACACATTTAAAAGTGAACGTGATTCAAATGTCTGGACTCGGTTTATCTGACGGAGGGCAACATCTGTACGGTGTCACCTGACACAGGTGTAGCAGCTGTGCTTGACCATCACTTTTGATCTGATGAAAACAATTCAAAGGAGAAGATGAAACGTGTCAACGAATAAAAACAAGATGAGTCATGAGGCATGAGTCGGCTGGGTTTGACCCCCGACCGGTGTAACGACCATTACTAACCGCTCCGTCACGTGTTCGGCTCACGCTGGTTTCTGGGGTAAACGACAGCTCCGCCCCCGAAGCTGCACTTTGACTTAATTTCACAAACGCAGACGTGAGCCAGTGACTCTGAGAGCAGACAGATGAACGCAGCAGCCCCCCCCTCCACGCATGTGTGCGCACACACGCGTGTGCAAACGCAGCTCTTAGCTCTCACATGGGAAACTGAAACGTTTCCTGTCGCGATGAAGCATTTATCAGCGTTTCAGAGCGGCTCTTCTTCATCCTGGTGTCCAGGAACATGAATGGGTCATAATCCAGAGGGCGGTAAGCCCGGAGCCGGAGATGGGGTTTTGTAATCTGACTGGCTGCTCCGTCTGCAGACTTTGACCCGGAGTGAACGTTCCAGAACCGCCTGTTGCATCAGGAAAACGCGGTCACGGCGAGCCTCCAGAGTTCATCGCCGTCACAGAGCACGCCTGATTGCAGTTTCCTTTTAACTCCTTCCTGTCTGTGACCGTTTCTTCTCACCTTTCCTCCACCTGCAGCTCTTCAGCCAGGATATCCTGATGAAGTTCGTTCCTCGGTACAGTTTGGTGGCAGAGCTCCACGACGGCGGCATATGCACGCGGAGCTTCCACGACCCCAATGGCCTGGTCGCGGCCTACATCAGCGAGGTCCACGAGTATGATGGGAGTCTGTACCTGGGCTCCTTCCGCTCGCCATACATCGCCAAACTCGACCTCAGCAAGGTGTAAAAGATTTAGGACAACCGGACACGCAGACGGACATTTTTATGACTTAAACCGTCTGTCGGCTTTCGTCAGCCTCTGACATCTCCAGCGCCACCTACAGACTATCCAAGAATTGGGCGGCGTTCCCATTTTTGGCTAATCTCCGTTGATTTTTTTTCCTTCTAAGATTCGTGCAGCTTTAGATTAATCGTGTTTTTATCACAGTTTTTGATCATTTCTTCACTTTTCGATGGTATTTTGTGACCGCCATGTTTAGACTTTTTATCCCGAACAAAGATGTCCAGAGAAACGAGGTTTGGGGGTTGTTGTGTTTCTGGTTTTGAAAGGTCTTCACTGAAAACCACTGCGACTACAACGTTCACATGCTAGTTAGCTTGAGCTAACAAGTGCATACACTAGCTAATGGATTAATGCTAGCAAGTTAGCTCGTGGTCTTATTTTTTAAATGGGGCGGAGGGGCGGAGTTTGTTCCCTTCAGACATACTGCAGGCTTACAGAGCTTTGATTAGCAGTTAGCCTGAGCTAACCTACAGAAGAAGAGCGGTTACTCGCAGTGATGATCAACTGTGAGTGGCTAGTGTTTGCACTGCTGCGCTTGCACTTTTTTTTAATTGGGAGTGTTTGTGGGCGTGTCTTTAGCGATAACCAAGCAGTCACGAGAGAGGCTAACACCAGTGTGACCTAGCTAAGCTCCCTACCTGTGACTAACGTTGTTTGCGTACTTAGGCCACAGTGAGTAATGTCACACAAGAAACTTTTAGCCAATCATCTTGCCCCAAGCCTCAAGATTTCTTTGTAATGTGATTTGATTGGCTAACAGCAGTGAAATATTTAAACAGCAGCAGTTTGATTCACGCGTCGCTTTAGCGATTGATTAATTGATTACCTGCAGATGTTTGCTAACTAGCCAGCGAGCACTGACTAAAAAGTGCAGCACAAACTGGATATACAGATGGTTCCTCTTCAAAATAAAAGCTGTCCCTCTCCACAGAAAGGAACAAAAGGAGCACCTTTTACTTTGAAGCCAAACGGCCTTCATTCCCACAGTGCATCAGTTGCACCGTTGCTTGGTGACAAGTTTGAACACAAAACGTCATCACAAAGACGTATTGAGCGGCTTCCTCTTTGATTCTTGATTTCACGCTGATGACTGTCGGTGACCTCCAGCTGCCACTCGCCCATCAGCTGGGGGACGCTCGCCGTTTTCTAGCGACCAGGCTTCAGGCCTGTAGCACTGACGCTACGTCCACACCCAAAGCAACATGGAAGCCGTTCTTGTCTCACAGGCAGGTGACTGAAATGTCGACCAATGAAAGCGCAGGATACCTGTGACTAACACGTGTGTGGCCTGGTTGTAGAGTTACCTGGGCAACCAGAACCGGGGGCAGTCAGCCGTCACGAAGTGTGGCGAGCGACTTGCTTCCATTGTGGACGCAGCTTGACGTCCTCGCTAATCGTAATCACCTCCCTCACGTTAATCTGTTGGGTGTTTGAGGTCGTGAAGCTGCGCCTCCTGTAGGACGATATATAACATTACAAGCTCCCGTTAAACATGTTGGCTATTTAACGTCTTATTAACCTCGTGTGTTAAAGACGAGTTTGTTTAGAGCGCCACGTAAACGTCAGCTACTTTAAGACTTCTTGTTGATGCGCTGACGCCGTTACGTCAGATTTCCTTATATGGCCGTCAGCTCAGCATCTCCGTGCTGCCCCTCAGCAGGCCTCTGGAAGCCGGCCAGTCAGAAGAGGGAGGAGGGGCTTAAAGAGACGGGAGCTAAAGCAGCTTGTTTCAGACAGATCCAAGCAGCCGAACGTCAGACACAGAAGGATCACTCTGAGCTGGCACTCGTGCACAGCTGCTGTTATCGAGTCCAGGCATAGAAGCGAGCAGAACGCGTCCATGTAAAGACGTTTCAATCATCACTGAAGACGGGCGAGTGCGTCTCTTTTAGTTTGATTCTATTTCAGGCGCTTTAGTGGCTTCATGTCTCACAGGTTGCCAGGTTGCTTCGCATTGGCAGCTTTTATAATCCTCTTTGGGTTGAAACTTTTTCGGTCCGTTAATCTTTAGAAGTGAAAATGTGTCAAAATTGAGGGAAAGACGTCCGCTTTGGTCACATTCTGTTTAACTGAATAATTTCTTTTTATAAATCTGACCAATGATCCAAACTGGCTGTCGACGTCCTGGTTGACCTTTGACCTCAGGAGGCCAAGCTGTGAGCGTGTATCTGAACTGCAGTCAAACATGGTCTTTCATGCAGGTCAGAGAACGACCGACGAGCCGAAAGAACCAAAGCGACCTGATTGGACGCGGTGAGGAAGCCTGAGGCTGAAGCGATCAGCGTGTCCGTCATCTTTGTAGAGAAGCAGCGTTTCTGTGACATCATCAGTGATGGTCACAGTCACAACCACGGGTTTCCTCACAGCCTGAAAACTTGACGTCTTCAGTCCGTTCATCTTCTGAAGTCGTCCAGCTTGGTCGCGATTTTTACCTGAACATTGATTATCGATGATTATTGATCAGTTCTTCTGTTTTTCTTGTTTTTGTGCCAAATGCATTTCTGTGTGTGTCAGTCGCACTGCTCTGCTCAGCTGAATGTCCTGCACCTGTGAATAAACGCCCATAAGCCGGCCTGTCGTGGGACCCTTCGTCCTCCTGCACCCACCACACAACCAGAGTCATGGAGAAGAAAGCACCACACAGACCGATGTGAAGCCTTGACGCTAAAGTCGAGACGTTTTTCTGTTTGTGTTGATAACATGTGAAACAGGCTGAAAGCTTCTTTAAAGACATTTGATGTAAGAACGTCGCAGCACGTGAACAAACGGTCAGATTCTGCGCTTGGTTTGTCAGGGTTAGGTGTGACGCTGCCACCTGGTGGTCATGCTGTTAATGACAGTAGTGAAGAACAGGAAGAGCCACTGACGGTGCCGCTTCACCGTGCCACAGCAGTTCAAAGTTTAAAGCCCCCCAGGGGACCGAGGACGGGGGCTTTACTGAGCCGCTGTGTCTACAGCTGATGTCATCCACTGTACATCAGGGAGACGGGGCGAGAGCTACATTAGTGTGTGTGTGTGTGGGGGGGGGGGTGTCATAGGTCTTCAGGAGTGGGCCCTCCACCTGAGCCTCCACAGCAGGTACAGCCTGCTCTGCCCTTTCCTGCAGAGTCTGAGTCACAGAGTAAGCCTCTGTAATCAGAGTAACCTGTAATCCGAGTAACCTGTAATCAGAGTAACCCTCAGAGGTTTACAGAGTAAACATACTAAAATATTACACTACAGTTTGTCACCAACTCTGCAGCTCGGCCTTTCTCCTGACAATACAGCCTTTAAACATATAGCACTTCTTATTGACTCAGGTCGACGTGGCAGCTGTGGGGTCAGAGGTCAAATGTGGCACAATGCTTCAAATCTTGTACTGTTCTTAGATCTGTGCATCCATCCACACACACAGGTTCTTCAGTCATACATGTGAGTGTTGTCCAGGTGTTTGACGAACCAAAGCCGCAGCCCCTCTAAAGCTCAGGAAACAGGAAGCAGTTTGAATGAAAGTAGCTGCAAACCAGCAACCAGAGCTGTTCACACTCTGACCAGCAGGGGGCCTCATCTGCCAGTGTGAGGCAGGATTTGAACCCACGCGTGTTGCTCAGCTGTGACAGATGTGTCACTGTGGTCCTGCTGCAGATGCTCAGCCTTCAGCTGGGAAACCTGAAAGCTCAGACTCGTCGATTTATCGCTCAAACAAAGACGTTCACACAAGCAGAGTTCAGTCTCATCTTTAATACTAAAATACTCAGAAAACAGGAACGTGGGTGAAGACGAGCGACGGGAGGGGGAGGAGCCAGCTTCTGCATTCACTGTTTGCAAAGTAAGTTGAAATTCTTCTTCTGTGGTTTTTCCCACGGAATCATCCAAACATCCAGGTGACACCGAAACACCTGAAAAACAGCCGGGAAGAAAAGGTCTCAGGGTCTCGGCCATCAAATTTCCCATGATGCACTGCAACTCTGTTTCTGAAAGGCTTTACAGTATTGTACTGAGCCACTGTACCGACACAGATCAGAATGAGATGGGGAGGCGTGGCCTAAATCTTCATCCTAACAGTCGTTTTATTCTAACTGATGGCGTCCTGTTTCTGACGGAGTTTGGATGGAGTCGACGTTACGAGTGAAAAAAGAAAAATATTTTTCATTTTCAGTTAAATTTATACTTAATTCATCTCAGACTGAGCTTCAACCTCCACAATCATCAAACCTGCAGTTCCTCTGACCTCCAGCAGAGGCAGCAGCGAGGCAGTAAAATGAACATGTTTACAGCCTGAAACACAAACCGACTGGTCTCTGTAGACCCCCCAATAAGACCTGTACAGGGTCCAGGATGGGCCCCCACCCCAGTGTTTTCTTACAGGTGGTGGAGTTTCACAGGGCTCTTCTGTCTGTCATCTCTTCATACTTACATGCTATTCTTGTTTGTAAAAGTGCCCATGTGTCATTGCAGCTTTACAGGGGGCATGCTTTCACTGTAGCGCGTGCTTTCACGCTCTCACTGTGGCGTGCTTTCACGCTCTCACTGTGGTGTGCTTTCACGCTCTCACTGTGGCGTGCTTTCACGCTCTCACTGTGGCGTGCTTTCTATAATTCACCTGTTTGAACAGTTTTAGGGCTCAGAGTTTGCGTTATTGGGGTCTCGACCTCTGCGACAGGCAGCTGTTATGTGCAGGGATCTGCGAGTGTAGCTCTCCGGTAGAGCCTGTGGATGCAGACTGACGACCAGGCTCTTTCATCATCCTGACTCCAACATGGCAGAAGTCTTTTATCTACAGTTGGCGGCTCAGACTCACCTGGTGGAGCGGACCAGGTGGCTGGACATCACACCTGGACAGGTCATTGTTCTTGTCCCGTTTACGGCACACTGTTCTGGAAATCTGAAAATCTGCGATGTACCGCACTCCTTTAACAACCTGAAACACACACACACACATCTAGTGAGCGCCTCGCATGGAACCGCCCCCTACGCCAGCATGAACCCGGGGGCACGTCTTCCATATTTGCTATTGATCCTGCAGATGCAGTGGTTGAACTCTGACCCTGTCACACATCATGACTGGCTCCAGGTGTGTCATACCTGCTTCTGTGCTCCGTCAATGGTGGCGGGTTTGAAGAGGAAGGCGTCGTTTGATTGATTGTTGAAGAAGTAGGTGGCGTTCAGGACAACCTGCTGGAGGCCACGGTCATTCTTGCTGATGTTGTGCGGGGATCCGGGCATCGGGGGGCGATGATGGCGGCCAGACGCCAACAAAACCTCTGGAAGAGAAAAGCACCTCCCATCAGACAGGCCAGAAGCTTCTTCCTGTTAAAAGGGTGTTTTTCCTTTCCACCGTCACCAAGTCATTCTTCACAGGGGGTCGTCTGATTGTTGGGTTCTCTGTATTATTGTGGCGTCTTTACAATGTAAACTGCTGTTGTAATTTGTTGCTGTATAAAGTTGAATTGAATGAACATTGATGACTCTAATTTGACCTCAGGTGTGACTCTGTGTCAGCTCTGGGACAGGCGGCCATCTGGGCCCCGCCTCTCACCCTATGGTAGCTGGGATGGGCTGCAGCCCCCCCGGCCTTAATAGCGATAATCAGAAGAGGACGGAGACGTTAGCGCTGAGTTTGGATAAAGGTTGTTTCAAACAGACCAGTGATTCTGTTCAGTTCAGCTTCATGTTTTAATGTTGTGCAACTCCGGGCCTGTCTCAGTCTGAACGATTCGGTTTCAGAGAAGTGACGTGTTGAGGTGGGTGTCAAACTGTCAAAGCCAAACAGCCACAGGAAACGGGGTGATGAGATAGAACGGAGGGATGCTCTGTGGTGATTGGCTAAGGGGACGGTGAGTCACACAGGGTAAGTGGTCTGACAGGAAGAACCATTTTTCTGTGGTGGCAGAAGCACTTCCTGTTACCTCGCTGCATTTAAAGACACTTTACTGTGTGTAAAATCTCCTCCTGGTTTTAGCTGGTCTCACACACGGAGTCAATAATAAAACTCATGTGAGGCAGCTTTCATTGGCTCACTGGCTTTGACATGAAGGCAGATCTCTGACACGCTCAGATGTCTCACCAGGTCGTAGCTGGAAGGCCGAGCTGAAGCGCTGCACATGCATGTTTTTACGGAGCCTGCAGGTTATACAGCTGTTATTTACCTGAAGTCTGACCTGCATGGACACATGTTTAGATCACAGTTACAATGCTTAGAAATCAAATATGCTTATCAGATAAATGCATCACGGTAAGTTTCCACTGAAACAATGCTGTTTCTGATATTAAAGGATGATTACACACGACATTCGTCGTGAGCAGCAGCTTGAAATTCATATGACAATCATCTTTCCTTCCCATCAGCCCGCTGCACTCGTGGTGTCACCGCTGAGCCTCCACGTCACTTCAAACTCGTCGTTGCTGCCCCCCCCACTTCATTAGCTATGGTTCTTTCTGTTGCTGAAGAGGTTTCTGCTGTTGTGAAGGCTGACGTTACAAACAGGCCACGTGACGGAGCCTCTGGATTGGTAGCTGCCCACTGCTTCGCTGAGTGAGCGGGTTCAATGCAGAGGACAAAATGTCCCACGCGTGGGACTTTCATGGGTTTGGAAATCAAAGAATGAAGAGCTCCTGCAGGACACCAGCCTGCACAGAGGTCAGGTGTCACCTGTGACTGTGCTGAGGGACACACACACACACACACACACTCTCAGTCTTACCCAGAGTGGCGAGCACACACACGAGCAGCAGCGTCTTCGCCTCCATCCTTCTCTCTGAGCTTCCTGCAAAGTGTCTCAGACCACAGACTGGTCCGTCCAACGCATCGCTCGCTGACATCACTTCCTGTACCCGTTTAGATTAGCGAGGCTTCCTGCTGCACTCTCAGCTCTGACTCAGCTGATACCAATCAGTCGCCTCAGGCTCCTCCTCCTGCTCTCTCACCTCTCCGCCTTCCTGTTAGATGGGGGTGAAGCAGCTGCAGCCGCAGGCTCGTTGTGAGCGCAACACTTTTGCAGCGCTGCACTTGTGTGAACGTTTATCAGAGGCTGGGGACAGATGGGTTAATGAGGACTTCCTGTTGTGACTGCACTTCCTGTTGGTTTCACTGAGTTTGGCACAGAGACTGAACGTTTTGAAGACAAACTCAGAAACCTCTACAGATGTTCCACTAAAGCCAGAACTGGTTCTGCTGAAGCCACTGGGCCCCCGTGAGAGTAAACGTGACCAAGCATGAGCTGAGCCTGAGGAAACCTCACATCTGTGGACACGACCATCGATGTCACAGCTGGGAAGAACAAGAGATCTACTGAAGCAACCAGCAGGAAAACCTTGGAGAACTTTCCATGTTGGGGAGTAGCAGGAGGTCAGAGCCATGTGATACCTGTACACGTTCTCAGTCTTCTCCTGGTGGTCCATCTGCAGACTTCCTGTCTGCTCTGCTGTTCGTGTGGCCGACTGTAGCGGCGATGTCCTGCGTTCTTTCAAACGAACGCTTTAATCGAGCTTCTCTGGAGCATTTATCTGTGTCTCTGTGTCTGCTGTCTTATTCGAAGTTCACTCATGTTTCCTCAGTCAGCTATGCTTCTCACTTCCTGTTTTATTTTGACAGTTTCTTGTCTCCACTGTCTTGTTTAGTTTTACTTCCCTTTACTTCCCCGTCTTCCACAGGCTTCCCTGTGTGGTTCTCCTGCTGCGGTCACTTCTCAGGCCCGTTGGCGTCTGACGGACTCTTTGCTGCCGTTTTGTCTCATTGTCTTTATCTTAAAACATAAAGTAGAACATCTGCTGTCATCTCCATGTGTTTGGCTCTCTGCGGTTCATGACACATTCACTACTGTTGCTTCTTATTAAGTCTGAGCACCAATGACAGTACGGTGAATCTGAACAGTTCAGCTACGTAAGCTGCTTAGATGCAAACCCAGTATATACCAGTATGGGGTGGTGTGTACATTTAAAAGGAGTAAAACATGGGTGGAAATGGAGGTGGCGCTATAAGAGAACAGCTGGAGGAAGATTTTGCTACCACTCAGGTTATTTGGCAGCAGGTCAGTCACATGATTCGGTATGAAAAGAGCATCTTGGAGAAACAGAAGCAATCTGAAAAATACTGCATACAATATAGTATAAATACTGCATCTACAATCTGTGGTCTAAGGAACATGCAAAGGTACGGACTGGACTTCTTTAAGAAGACGTTTCAGTTTCTTCAGTTCTAACACCAAGTGGGTTAGGATGGAGAGTCCCAGGTGGGAGTGTCCCTAAGAGGGTCGCTGACCTACTATTGATCATGTGACTCGTCACAAGCCAAGGTGTGAAAAGGGCTGTAGGTCACAATCAGCCAAGGTTTCGGGTGAACCCATTGTGAGACCCTGCCTCTCCCTATCATTCACAAGAGTACAGGACCTGACTGCATGCTGAGGTGGCAGCTCAGCCTTTGGATTCATGTTCCAGCCGCTCATGAGACCTCGTGCATTTTTCCAAACACATTGACTTGAGCAGGGTTAGGGGTTGCCCCTCAGCATGCAGTCAAGTTCTGGACTCTTGCGAATGACATACTAATTGTATTCAGGTGTGTTGCAACAGACACATGGTAAAAAGGTTCAGGACACCGAGGACTGGAGTTCGAGACCCCTGCTCTATCATATTGAGGTCACATGACGCACAGTTCACAGTGGACATAGATGGCTTCTTTCACTCCTCATTCACTGCGTCTGTCAAAATGTGAACATTGGCATCCTCAAACAGTGACCTTTGACCTTCAGGTGCAGATGGACAGCACAGTCGTGTCCCGTGGAGGTGGCTCTTCTATGTGGTGTTTATGGAGTGGCTGTTTGGGGTAGGGTCAGGTCAGGTCTGAGCACTCCTCGCTGCACTGCACAGCTGCACTACGTTGTTGAGTTTGTCTTTGAGATGAACCAGAGTGTGTCTGAACTACTCTGGGATGTCGTGCTTGGAGAAGAATCTCCCAAAGACTGTGACTATCATCAGCATAGTAAGACAGCCTGGAGGAATCTCTGTGAGCAGGGAGGAGGCTGATAACGGTGACCGTGAGCTTTGCTAGGTCAGACTGAAACATGTACGCGGCGTGATGCACTGAAAAGGAGAGGGAGCGGCCGGCTCGTTATCTGATCACAGCAGCAGTCTCCCCGAGGTGTGCGGCCCTGGGTTGGTGACTCAGCAGGTTCACTTCTGCTGAATCACTATTTATGTTTAAGTCCTCTGTGTTACTCTACTGTTATTCTATTGGTGGTTGTGTTTAGAAGGGGAAAAAAGGGTAAACAGCCTGCATTTGTATAGTGCTTTACTCTGTCCCTAAGGACCCCAAAGTACTTTACACTACAATCAGTCATTCACACACTGGTGATGGCAGCTACACTGTAGCCACAGCTGCCCTGGGGCGCACTGACAGAGGCGAGGCTGCCGGACACAGGCGCCACCGGGCCCTCTGACCATCACCAGTAGGCAAACATGGGGTTAGTATCTTGCCCAAGGATACTTGGCATGTAGGAGGAGCCTGGGATCGAACCACCGACCTTCCAGTGAGGAGGTGACCCGCTCGACCACCTGAGCTGCAGCCACGACCCTTTAGATCGGTTTATCGGCTCTCCCCTCGTGACTTTGCACTTTAGTGCGTCAGTGTTTGTGATGAAGTGTGTTCTTGTGCCTGGTTTCCCCTTCTTGTAGTTTATGCCATGTTTCCCAGTCCGCCATGTCCCTCCTGTCTGCCTCGCCTCCACTCCTGTGTCATGGTCCTCCATTTCCTGTTTTATCAGGATAACTTTATTGATCTTTATTGATTATTAGGATGCAGTCTGAGCAGCATGGCATTAAAAATAAGGACAGGGCATAAACAGGCAGTAAGAATGAGATCATAAATACTCAAGAAAAACACAAAATATACACAAAATATACACAAAATATACACAAATATACAGCATGTACACAGTTTTAAAACTGCACAGTTAACAAAAAAGTGTGTGGAGCAGTTTGTGTTTATGGTGGGGGGGTGGTCTCATCAGCTGGAGGTAAACAGCAGAGTGGCTTTGGGGACGAAGGTGTTTCTCCTCCTCTCAGTCCTGCAGGAGGTGCAGCGGAGGCGCCGCCCAGAGGGGAGCCACTGAGATGTGGGGTGAAGAATGTGGGAGGGGTCCTTAATGATCGTGGCTGCCCGTCTAAGAGCCTGTTGGCTGCAAACCTGTGCAGGAGCTCTGACAGCAGGCCGATGGTTGTAGAGACACTGATGCAGGGTGCTGCAGGCTGGTCCTGTTCTGGAGGCTGAGGGAGAGGAACCAGCAGGTCATGGAGAAGGTCATGGTGCTTTCCAGGAAGGAAGAGTGAAAAGTCATCATGATGGGAGTGCTGACTCCAAAGGAGCTGAGGTTCCTAAGGAGGTGTAGCCGCTGGTGGCACCTCCTGAGAATCTCCTCTGTGTTGGCAGAGAAGTTCAGGAGGTCGTCAAAGATGGTTCCCAAGTATTTGTACTCCTCAACTACC
>VURO01042960.1:0-17102 GCA_015108175.1 Pelvicachromis taeniatus
CTTTCACACTCACACACACACACACACACACACACACACACACACACACACACACACACACACACACACACACGTTTGATAATTGAAGTCGGTGCTTTCTCTTGGTTGATGTTGTTGTTCTCCTGCAAGGGACACTTTTATCATAAAGGCATCGGTTTGATGCGATGCGCAAACACAACAAACACTATTCCTGGGAGAATTTTCTCTCTTTTAAACAATAAGCTCTAGTTTTAAGGACAGCGAGAGTCTCAAGTTGCTCGGTACGGAGGGACAGGTGGAGGCTGGGGAGGCAACGGCAGCGGAAAAGCAATTAACATTCACAAATAGCGTTAGGGAAGCTATCTGCAGAGGTTATACTGGTGCTGAATGTCACCTACTGCCTGGGCCCAATTCCTTCATTCAACCCTCTCGTAAGGGCAGACACTCTTAAATACATATTTGCATACAAATGTAGTGATTAACCCTCTAAGTGCATTAGCTCTGGCTGCTTCTTGGAGCCACAGTAGTAATATCCTGCTCACTATTTGTCTATGTGTGCTTGAAATGAGGTGGAATCATGAGCGTTTATTGACTTTGTTGAACTGACTTCCATTGGATTCCTGTGGGTGTTTTGTTTCTGGATTTCTGAAATGCATTATTCCCTTTCCATGTGGATAAATCACAGCTTTAGTTTGCAGCTGCCATTATGACTGTGTGCTGTGTTTGATTTAGGGAATGTATCTCCTTATTGTGTCCTATAAAGCAAGAAAGCAGTGAAGCACAAAAGTTAAATGATCCCAGCTGGGGGGGGGGGCTGTGTCATTACAAAGCAATGCTAATAGGATACAGTATGTAAAGTATATATAAAGAACAGAATAAAGACATGAATTCTTCAAGTCATTGTAGCATTCTAATTGGAAAAAACTGCAGATGAGTTTCCTTAACATAAAGAGAGCAAAACATTTCTTGCTGCTTTGTAAGCTTTGTTCTTTTTTTGCAGCAGATGAACACTGACATTCTGGGGAAAGCCACTAAATATGCCAAAGGGCTGCAATGTTCCTACACTGCTGCTGAGGTTAGTGTGTACCCTACACCCAGACAAGTCAGCCTGGGCGTAGAAAGGCAAAGAGCAAGAACAAACACAGAGGAAGAGGACAGAATGAAAGTAGTCAGTAGTGAGAGCCCTGATACTTTTATTTGACTTTATTTATTTAATTTTTTGAGTCATAAAACTTTAAAAGATGCACTTCCTGACCTTATAGTCTCACCTTGAGGCTGCAAAAGGGAACTGTTGGAGTCAACAACAACAACAACAACAACAAGAAAGAGAGAAATACTGCAAAAGCCAGAGAAGCTAGCTACTGTCTGAGTCGCTTCCATTCCTCCTCCACCTTCACTCCACACTAAGTAGTGCGCTGTGGCATTAAGTTGGGGGGAAATGTATTAAATAAGAAACATTTTTCATTTTTCATGTCTGCATCTGGCCTTGACTATCTCTTTCCTCCTCCCTCATCTGTCCGTTGGCAGCACACAGCCGTGAGCAGAGCTAATTAAATGCTTCTAAGTGAGTCGCCTCGCCTGCCATTCCAGCCTCGGCAAAAGGTCATCCTACTCACAGGCATGAGGCAGACATTTCTCATGACTGTTTTCCTTTTGAGAAATTTAGCAGATTGTTAATTATCAGATTACAAGTTTGCCTTTTTAAAGGCCAGGACGCTGCCCCAAGTTGCATGACTGGAAGAGAGAGAGCAAGCGAGCGAGAGAGAGAGAGAGAGAGAGAGAGAGAGAGAGAGAGAGAGAGACACGCAGGGACAGAGATGAGAAATAGAGAAGAGGGGTATAAGCAGTGAAGATAGCTGAGGGGCTCTGGCTTTTCTCCTCTTTGCTTGAGTTAAGTCAGGGCTATGATTTGTGATCAGACAGAGAGAATCTGAGATAAGCAGAGGATCTCTGTCTGACAGTAACCCGTGTGCTCTCTGTCTGCTCCCACCAGCCCCCTCTACCTCTATTTCACTCCACCTAAATTCAAACTGAGACTGCAAAAGGAACCAAAGCTAAGGGAGAAACACAGGCTTGCCTTCTGGAGATGGCCGCGCCACACACAAGTGTACACCAAAAACGCTCGTTCATTTCTACTTCACCTTTCATCAGTCGTCCCTATCCCTCCCGCTGTGCTGAGAGGAACTCGAGGCAAGAGTGATGTCAGCTAGGTAACGTTTTGCGTTCTGCTAGTAAAAGCAAACTTGATGGGAGCAAAAGATATATTACACTGTTGTCATTGTAATGATCAGATCGGTGGGGCCTAAATGCTATTGTATTGTTGGGTACCCACGAATAACTACTGGGATACTGTTAGAGTGTTTGATGTTTTTTCTGCGGTTGAAACATGCAAAAGGTTCTCATAGTGACTTTTCTACACATAAACCACATACTAAACATCAGTCTTTGTGGTGGAAATGTCCCCGTGATTATAACCATCTGTTTCGCTATATAGTTGCAGCTGAGCCACGAGGCATCCTAAACCTCCATTTACAAGCAATGCTCCACTATCCTCTAAATTGCTCATGTTTAACAGTGAGTCTTAAGCTGGATCCCTCAGCACCCCTGGGTTTAGTGCTTTTCATAGCCATCAATCTATAAATTGATATGGTGAGTTAATGAGCCAATAATCAGCTATGGTAATGGGCAATAGGAAGTCATTGATGAAATATCTGTGCCCTCTCAACTGAAAACAAAGGGTGCAAACACTGCCCTGTATACGCAGGTTTTCAGCAGAACAGAGCACACTTTGGTGTTCATAATTAGGTGAGCACAATAACAGCTAAAGATTACAGTCATTTCACATAATAATGCTTTGGTCTTATTGCTTATCTTATGGTTTTACTTCCATCCTGTGGTTAAAAATAACCACAGATGTCCTCTCAAGTTAAACAGCATTTTGATCTTCTTTGCTTACTTCACTCTGTTGCAGTTCAAAAATGAATATTGCACCTTTTATAATATATCTGACAGCTCCTACAGTTACTTTGTAGAATAATATTTTACCTAAAAGCCATGTAATGAGCTTATAAAATATGTACTGTCACAGGGATTAAATTACCCAGAGGCATAAACTACTTAAAGACCAACGCTTTTCTTACACCAGTGTGCATGGAAACACTTCATGATCGCCATCATCGAAACTGACTGTAAACTGACTATTAATTAAACTAAATAATTAATAATGGTCTCAAATTATTAGTAATGTCATGATTCATTAATACCCATAATGCAAACAAGGATTCTATTTTGTATCGTATAAAAACATTTATGTTCTGGAGAGGCTCATGGCTCATAACATTTTCTATACTCCATTTTTGGGGGGTATTTAATTCCAAATGTTATTGTGGCTTTTAAGTTCCTCAACAGTCACCGAGCCAGTCCTCATTCCCTGGGTTTCAAATACTGCCACGCAGTTAGAGATGCTGACATCAAAAGTGCCCTTTAGTGTTGTAGTAGCTGTGTGACACACATGACAAGACAACACTGAGACTATTCTCACTAATGAATTTTAATGCAAACCATAAGCTTTTCCTAAGACTATTCTGCTACTTTTGATGCCCAATTCTACTGCAATAGCTGGTGGAAGTGAAAAAAAAGAAACCCAACTGAATAAGAACGACAGTCTCATTACCATCCATCCATCCATCCATCCATCCATCCATCCATCCATCCATCCATCCATCCATCCATCCACCCTGCAACACACACGGTCATTTTAGAGACACCAATGTCTCTGATCTGTAGGAGGAAGTCAGACTGAACCTACAGTAGATGGTGGATTTGAACCAACAACAGTTCTCACCACCGCAGCACCGTGCTGCCTGTGTTGTCACCCAACCTGCCTATTTTCTTAAACATCAACAATTACATTTAGATAATCAGAAACAAATTAATAACCAACCAAGTAATTATCATTGTTGGTTAATAGTTAAAAAAAAATCCCTCTTAATTAAAGTTACATAAAGAAATCAGCATTTTTATTAAAACTGATTCTATTCCAATATCAAATGGAAACATCTTTAGTAAAGGCCCTTTTTTAAATGAAGAAAATAGGTTCAAGAAACAAAAAAAACACACAAATCTCACATTGATGTGTGACATTGACAAAATGACGATTGTCATGCTGAAGGATAATTGATATGAACCAATAGCTGCGTTTAATCGGAAAGGTCTAAAAAAGTCATGTTACAAATGTTTGTACAGATTGGATGAGATAATTCACATTCTTCAGCAAATCCATTTCACATCATCCTGTGCTTCTTCTAGCCTCACCTATTTCTCATGTTCTGACCTTCACCCTGCATTGGTGATTTGTAACTAATGTGCATAAGATGATATTTGTGTCCCTGCCTGGGGCAACCAATGCTCTCTGTCCAAACAGCCCACTGCCTATCCAACTAAGTAAATAAATGGGACAAGAAGAACAAATGAATAAGGAGATGGATGTTCCCTTCTCGGAGACACCGAGGCCTAATTTGAGCTAATAAAGGACCACATCAAGCGTGACCCCTTACTGAGAATGGATGGTCGATGCAGTGTCTAAGCAGCCCAAGCAATTCCAAGTCAATTGCTCACAGGAGCAATTGACTTGGATCTCATCACCTTCTTTTTGCTTTACAGAAAGAAGGTGTTAGAATAAAGAACAAGGAAGGAGTGAAAGAGTAGGGAGGAGAAAGGTAAAGAACAGCCGTGGTTTAAAAAACAACATTGTTCACCCTTTCAGTGCTCCTTCTCATCAGCTCGGTGCTAATCTGAAAAGGTGCCACTTAACAGGAAACCGTTGTTTCGTATACCTACAATCGATGGATGACCACTATCTCGGTGGTAAAATGGCAGGGAAGCTGATGAGAGGAAAAAACACAGTAACAAAATTAGTCTCTAACCCTTCACTCCTCCCTGTCTCCAAGTCTCTTTGGAGTTAGCCACTGATCTGTGGGGTGGGGGTTATGGATAATCGCCAGAGCACTCCCAGCACCAACTGTGATCTGATTTGTGGCAGAGGGCAGCCAATTACAACCATCGTGTCACTTTGTGCAAGACTGCTGCTGCCTGTAGGGGTGGAGAGGGAGGGAACGAGAGCGGAAGAAGGAAAGGAGGGATACAAATTGTGAGGAAGGAGAAGATGAATAAGCAACAGAGGAAGAGGGAGGCGCTGATAGAGTTTTGAGAAAGAAGGGAAGGATGCAGAGAGGGATGGTAATGAGCAATGAAGAAAATGCAGGAATGAGGGAGAGAGAGAGAAATTAGATGATGTTATTATGAACAGCATAAGTAACTCAGAGGCTTACTTTTATAACTTCCCTGTTTATCTTGTATATCCATAATTTTCTTTTTGAAATTTGCATGATTAAAATATAACTGCAACAATTTTTAAAGAATAACTGCACATGTGCAAGTAACACCAATGACTTTTGATATACTACATAAAAATTATAACGTCATTTAAAGTAGAGGAAGAATATATGTTTTCTTTTGTTTCCTATGACAGTCTTGTGGTCAGAAATCACTAACTGTACTCATCTTATTTATTCATATTCCATGAATACTATGAATAGTTTATTTTCCCTGTTTTTGCTTAATAGCCCCAATGTCATGTTTCAGCATCTCATTCTAATGAGAGTTACATGCATCTGATCGACTTGCAATTTTTGGCCATTTATATATGGTGTTATATAAATCTATATTTTTATAGTATCAAATTACAACAACAGTCACCTCAAGGTGCTTTATATTATAAGGTGAAGATCCTACAATACTACAGAGGAAACAGGAAGGAACCTCCCACAAAACAAAGCTCAGGGAGGTTCAGCCATCTGCCACGACTGTTTGGAGGTGAGGGGAGGGAGATAGGACAAAGGACACACTGTGGAAGAGAGCCAGATAAGCATTAATAATAATAACTAATAACTATTAGTTGCTCTCCACACATGGAGAGTGAAGAAAGGTGAGTGAAGAAGAAGCACTGAATGCCCCCAGCAGTTCAGGCCAATTGCAGGAGGGAGGGTTCAGGGTCTGGCTCTGATATCCCCATTTGGATGTTCTTCTTATATCATCGTAACAATGCTGGTCCATGCTCATATTGTCTGAGTATTCAGTTAGCATTAGGCAAGACTTTAGCTAATATGATTTTAAACAATTTTAACAATTAAAAACTAGCATGAGTAACCTAAAATTGGCTAACAGCAAACCGAACGTGATAATATATTTGGTAGTTTGTGTAAATGACTAAAGAAAACACTTGCTTACCAATGCTTACCATTTGTTCAAGAAAAGCATTTTATATAAACAAAGACATTTTTTCCTTTTCCCACCAAATTCTAAAGCTGTCCCATCACAATGATGCTGCTGGTGATGCTGATGCTCATCCTGGATGATGCAGGAACAGCACTAACCCCATTCAGGGTCACCTGATTCAGCTTTAGTAATAAAGACAATTTTAGGCCTAATCTTAAAATCATCACAGCTGTATGATTTCTTTGCTTTTAAATATTCAAATGATTCAGATCAGCACTGTTAACAATGGTCAAAAGGCAAAGATCGTTATTTTTGACCTCATCAAAAACAAGGTAGAGCACTACAAAATGGGGCGCGCCAGACTGCTGTGTCCTATCATTAAGTTCATTTCCTTTCAATGCTCCCTTCATTAGCACCCATGTTAAGCTCTGCAGAATTGCTAATAAGTTAATTGAGGGCTTCTTAAGACTGTGTAGGTGACATTGAGAGGAAGATTGGCCTCTCTCTGTGTGAGAATGAGCTTTGCATAATATTTAATGGCCACTTATTCTCTAAATAGTGTAGCTGTAAAGACTTCTGGGCTCATATTGTCTTACATGCATGTGTGACATTCACACACACACACACATGCACACACGCACGCACGCACACACACGCACACACACAGATTTACAGAACAAAACATGCAGACTTTCCTGCTAGGACTATGGTGTCAGTATTAATTAAACACGTTGGCTCCCATTGGGGGGGGGGGGGGGGGGGGGGGGGGTGGGTGGGGGGTGGGGGTGGGGGGGGGGGGGGGGGGGGGGGGGGGGGGGGGGGGGGGGGGGGGGGGGGCTGTGTGTGTATGTGTGTGATCAATAACCTTCTGCATCATGGACCAAGCTGAGGATTTAAGGATGAAATTGACTACATTGGAATTGTGACTGCTGTCCTCTCTATCACATACAGACTTTCACTGCAAGATGATAGACTGTTTTTATCGTATGATGTATGTATGTGTGTGTGTCTGTGTGTGTTTGTGGTTGGACAGGTTGACAGTGCATGCACAGAGTCAGAGAGTAGGAGTCAGGCAGGCAGCAGCTGTATTGGGACTTCCCTTTGGGGCCAAAGGTTTCCTGCCTCTCTTTCTCTCTTCCTCGTCTCTTTGCTTCACTTGGATCTTCCCCCAGAGGCTTTGTGTAGACAGGAGAGACTTCCATCCACACAGTCACGCTTCCTTCATAGCAGACCAATTCTACACCCACCAACAGGCCATAGATGGTTGTCTAAGTGTCAGAAGAAATATACAGTAAAGTGAAATATTCAAAGGGAGGTCCAGTATGGTAATTCAGTCTCTTGAGTTTCTGTTTTGCTCCAGTTACGTGAGTGTGTGCTTGTGTGCATGCTTTTTGGATATCGGCAGGACAGCTTGATTGGCTAGCTGTCCAATGTCAGAATCCCCACAACAGATCAACCTTGAACAACCTTTCTGTCCACTGGATAAGGTCCACTTACCTGCGAAAGCTCTTATCTCATTCACTCATTCCCTGCAGTGAGGGAAGTGGGGAGAGATACTGCAGTGGCTTCCTTTTGAAAGCTTAAAGCTTTAGGATACTGTTATTTATTAAGAAGTTTGAATTGTACTTCTATTCTCAGTTTGATTGACGAACTGAAGAAAACTAATCACTATGAAATGATTATCCAATTTTATAATGAAGGTACTATCACTAAATGAATCTGTTATTTGCTCTTTGAGGGGAATGTGTTTGCATTACCCAGATTTTGTACTGTTAACATTTATAGCTTTATAGATACCACATCAGTTTTACATTTTCAGTCATGGGAGCATTTTAAATATAGATTTTCCACTCTTACCGAGGACTCAAAGCACCTTTAGAGCCATTCAGATAGACATTGACACAGCACTTCACTGTATGACTTTATGCACTTTTTACCCATCACCCACAACACATTCAATATCGGTAACCTGTTCAAGGACACTTTGGCACAAGGTCCAAGGTATCAAAACATAACTGTCTCAGTTGGTGGATGATCAGCTGTACCTCCTGAGCTACAGCTGCCACAAGCCTTCCCGAGAGTTAAGTTATCATGGGTAATTTCCCCCTGATAGGGCCTCCAAATGAGCAAATTGGTCCTGGGTAAGACCCAGACAGGATGTAATTCTAATGACTCCTATGATGAATATAAAAAGGATAAATGTTACCTCGCTGTTGGTAGTGACAGAAAGAATAAGATTGCGGATAGAAGTGGTCTGAATAAGCTTTCTAAAAGTAGTGTGTTTGGTCTCCTTCACAGATTTTAATTCAGAAGGGCCTCATAATGGAGACGGTAGATTCTCCTCCTCATTGATATTCATTCATTGATCATTTGAGGTGGTCTAGGCATCTGATCAGGATGCCTCCTGGATTCCTTCCATATGTGGTGTTGTATGCTCAGGAAGACCCTGAGGCAGGCCGAGGACATGCTGGAGAGGTTTTGTCTCATGGTTGGCTCATGAACAATGTGCTCCTGGCAAAGCTGTGGGGTGGCTGGGAAGATGGAGCTGTGGGTATTTCTGCTTATACGGTTGGCCCTGCACCCTGGACCACATAGACAATGGGCAGATGAATGGATAGATCAGTGACACCTGCTTTTTTGTTATAGTTCAATGACTATGTTCTGATAAAACTGCAAACTGTGTTTGATTTAAGGCTGGTAGGTTCATCTTTCTAACAGACTGAGTAAGTTAGCGTTAAAGCAGATATTCTGTTGTTGGGTAGGAGATGTCTTGGTATGACATTTGCACTCCCGTGAACAGTATTTTTGGAAAATGTGCACAGTTCTCCCATTCTTATAGGAGGTCATGTCTTTGTTCCTTTTATCATGGTTGGCTATTTGCTCTGCCCTCCAGTGAAACTGTCCAAAATGACTATAAACACATTATAAGTACTAATTCAGAGACCATAAGCCAGCCCTTGCCCACCCATTATTTTACTGGCAGTGATGTAGCCTGACAATGCTGTAGCTGATTTGTGCCTTCTCAGCAACGTAATTACACATCAGACTCAAGCAGCTGTGGAGATACCAGGTGAAGACAACAAGAGCTGTAATTAGCTAGCTCGTGTTTACTGATGCTAGTGGAGACTAGCTAGTGGAGTCTTACACCTTAAAGTAAAAAAAAATCAAGCAAATAAAACGTGCTTAATTTTAAAAGCTGGTGCAATTTTTTTTTTTTATCATAACATTTGACAAAAGAGTCAAGCAACATACATAATACCTTTGGCATGTAACTACATTTAGTATACCTTACACTCTTCAGTCAGCCAGCATCACTAAGTGCAGGGTCTCTATTTAACTGTGCTTTATACAATTGACAAAATTCAGACTTTTTTTTTTTTAATATATAATGGACACACAGCTTCTTGCCAAGGTGAAATACAGGATATTTCTTAACATTTTTACCCTATGACATTGCTTAAATAAAATGTCTGGAGCAGTCCTACACAACTGGTCTGGCATATTAAAAACAATTCTATTATTGCTATCAGGCAGGCATCTCTGGCACTGAAATCAGAGCAGTAATTTGAAGCGATAACACCCAATTTGTATGAATTTGTTCAAGTTGGAAATGAAGCTCATTACGCTTGAGGTCTTGTTAAACCCCAAGTGAGAGAAGGAACATGAATTTGAAATGCTTTTGAAATACAGATGGGTTGCTCCATGTTGCTAAATGAAAATGTGAAAGCCTTGCAAATCAAATCATGGCCAGTCTGGAGAAATCACTTCAGTGCTGTGTTACATTCTTCTCTCCAGGAAATATCACCCAAGTGTAACAGTTCATTTTATCCTAAAGAGCCATGTATACCGCCAATAAGAGTACTGTAAATGCACATGAGTCGAGATTCATGTGCAAGGAGCTCAATCAGTGAGCTTTGTAATGAAGAACGAGCACACAATGCAGGATTACCAATTCCACACACAGCTGGAGTGCCTGCTGTGAATGATACCTGCTCCGTGTATAGTGATTTTGTTAAGTGAATCTCTGCTTTCTCCTGCAACCCCAATCTCAGCTGTTCTGTCATGCTGGACAAGCGGTTATTGAGTAAAAGATTGAAAGTAAGAAAGAAGAGATTGGGTGAAAAGACTGGAGAAAGAGAGCGAGGGGTGCAAGGGCAAGAGACTCGGCTGAAAAAAAAGTGCAACCACGAGGGCACAGGATGAATGCGGGGAAAGGGAGAGGATGACAGAAGGTAGATGAGTGAGAGAACAAAGTAATATGAAGAAAAGACAAAGAGGGAGGGATGGATTTGACTGAATAAATACGAACTGTATCCTGACAGAGACAGTATAGGCAAAGTGAGAGACTGCCATGGGAAGCAAAAGATGTGGTGGAAGGAGAGGAGAGGACGGCACAGCTCTGCTGCTTGCTATTCCAGGTGTCATCTTTTCCAGTCGCTGCTGATTAGTGCCTGAACATATCTCCTGGGGAGAAAATTAAATATTGATCTATTTTTCTCTCTTCATTCTAACCCCCTTCCTCTTTTTTTTTTTTTAAAACTTGGCTTCTTTTTTGTATAGACAAGACCACAACCGATGGAATTTCTAATGTGACTGACTGCTCAGGGGAAAGCTTTTCACATATGACAGTAGAAAAAAAACCCCCTCTTCGCCCCCAGTGCTCTTAAATTCGCTCACCCAATGGTTTGTTCTTTTTGGCACCCGTTCAGGGCAGTGAAAGCTGCTACCCACTGCATACTTGCCAATACTTTGGCTGTACTCCCACTGCATGTCATGTCAAAGTCCAAAAATGCACATTTCATTTGTTTTTGTTGACCTCTCAATGTGATCTTAAGGAAAATTAGTCAATAAAAGTTTTACTGTGTTCACCACATATCTGCTGCTATGGATGTATAGATTGAAAGTGGAAGGGGGCTCATGATGGTGGCCAGGCAGCACTGCCATAAATCCCTGAGTGCAAACAGTTGTCTGTGGTAAGGCCATTGCATTACCACTGATTACTTCTGAAAGTACACAGAAGTACACAAGGACATAAGGATACCATATGACCAGAAGGTGGATCATATATAAAAGGCAAAATAATAAAACTATTAATATCCTTCACGCCCAGTGCAGCCTCCCATCCTCTCGGTGGTATCATAAATTCACCTGCTCCACCTGAGTCCTCTGGGTGGCATAAAAAGAACAGCCAAGCATTTAAATCCTCTCCTTTATGCCCCTTGTCCCTCCTCCTCTCCCCTATGTCCTGTTCTTCTCTGCAGTGCACTGGCTTTCATTGTGACGGCCTCAGCTGTGAGGGCCCAGAGTGGTTGTGACAGGCCAGGATAGCAGCCGTTCCCCGCTGTCTGGGAAGATTAGGTCTACTTTTTCAGGATGACTCGGGGAAGCCTCCTGGCCCCCTTACCTGGCTTCTATAGGGTTTCCTCCATATGACAGGGCAGACAAGGCCACTATAAAGCTTGTACATGAAGTGCAATTGTGATGATTTAAAGTATTTTAAAATGTGTTCACCTTGGATCCAGTGTAAAAATCTGTGTCATTAATTGCAGTTAAATATTAACAACATGGATTTATTCTACTTTGCCCACCGTCTCCTAGAGGTGCGACAGCACATGCACTTGTTTTGAATGAAATAAACAACAGAGATGTTAGGGTTTAGTGTAATTACTGTACACAAACAAGACTGTGGTATGGGCAGAAGGACTAGAAGCCTCCTCCAGGCTTCTAGTCTGTTTTAATATACTAAAACGTATATTATACCATACGTTATGGACTGTTAAATGGAGCACAACAGCAAGTGATCCTGCTAGTGTCATAACTGCAAATACCTGTAGGCTGAATAGATGTGATGCCATTGCTTGAATCAAAAATGAGTGCCATCAATTTTTGTTTTGTGCACAAGGTTTATTTTTCTATGTAAAAACAGCAACCAGAGACAGAGCAATTTAGCTTATTTGCAGTACCCATTTTCAACAGGTATGGTACGATAAGATAGTTATTTTGAACAAAATCTGTCTAAAATTATATCTCTGCTCAAATCAGATGATACACATTGATACATGACACACTCTCTTTCTATCTATTATGTCGCAGATAGCAACATATACCCTGCCCATTAAATAACAAATACGGTTTTATTTTGGCTTAATTCTGAGAAACAAAACCTCTGACAGTGTCTGGAGATACTGCCAGCAGGTTGAATACACACAAGAAGACAACAAGCAAGCTGAATGCCAAAGTAGGTGGATGATTGCTTTTGAAAGTACACAGAGGTACACAGGGGCATGTTGCCATGTAATCAAAAGCTGAACTCAAGTTGTTAGCTAGCTAGTGTTTTGATCACAATCAAAAGTCAACCCAACAAAGTTATTGCTGCTAGTAATATATATGTAGTGCTGGCTTCTAAGATATATTCGTAAACTGTGCGTTAAGGTGGCTCGTTGGTGTGCAAGTGTTTTTGTCTGTGGATGTAATATATGCAATAGCAACCAGGTACAGTACTAAATAAACCACCATTGTGTTAATAAAAGGTCTAATGTAAGATTAAGCTGTTAGTGTGGATAGCAAAATTTCTACTGCTTTCAGGAATAATTATAACTGATATGTTCCCGTATCCTGACCTGATCTGATCTGCCCAGCACAACTACAGTAGATACATCACAGTCCTGCAAATACCCCCCTGTGGCCACATATGCACTTCCACTAAAAACGGTGCATAGCTGCTTTAGTAGGATATATATATGAAATGCATATGTAACACGTTTAGTTTTTGCTATATGAATCCACTAATTAATGTCCAAGTTGTTGTGTAATTATAGTGTGTGATAATATGTAAATGAAAGGCAAATATGTGATGGTTATTTTTTTTGTGTGCTCATGAAAAATGGATTGAATCTAGGAAAGCTCATTAAGCTTGAAGCTCAAGCTGTGCAAATATTTCAATTTGAAAGTAAAAGTTAAATGATTTTTTAAAACAAACATTCAGTTAAGTGAACAATTTGACCGCGATGAGACTTAGCCCAAATAGAGACATCATTAAATAAATAAATAAAGACTAAAAAATACATGAAAATGAATGAATAAATAATTCCTTATGTGCAGTAGAGTCGCTAAATGTCAAATTAATAAATCCCTTGCATGTGGGTGAACCTGCACAACTTATCCTGTGTGCTCATTTGCATTTATAACTGACAATGAATCTTCCTGTTATATCCCTTGTCAATAATTATCCCCAAAAGATGCCAGGACGTTGGAAGTGGCTTCATTCACAGTCACAGGCAGAGCATCAGCTGGCTATGTCTGCTGTATGTAAAAGAGCAGTGTGAAATTATGAAATTATCAAGTCATCATAGACTGTGGACCAATTGTTCACTGTGAAATGGATTAAATTGTGCCAACTGCCTCAGCACGGACTCTAACGTCTGCTATACGGCAAATGCACTCAGAATGACAAAAGCAACTGTAAAGTAATTGTTAAAGCAATCAGTGCACTGCAACATCTCTGTGGTCCAGCTGAAACCAAACACACCACCGTGCTATTCTAAAATGAAGAAGATAAAGTTGCATCACTGGCAAATACTGCTCCACAATTGTCGAAACCACATACTGTGTGTGCAGCAATTTTTTTTGTATTTTTTTATCTTATCTGAATGGATTTATGTTTGATGTCACGCTACAAATAAATCAAAGTTCTGCAGCTAAGCTGCTTGGGAAGGTTTACAGTGGCAGGCAAGACTAATTTCTGCACATAAAAGCTGAATGTTTGTCTGCCGTCTGATTTTAGTTTTCTCATCATCTGTCAAGGCCTTTTAATAACAATGTGACTTCTACGTGCTTTTGTTAGGTTATTCTTAGAAAGAAAGAAAGAAAAAAGAAAGAAGGAACGAAAGAAAGAAAGAAACTGCTTGCCAAGCAGGGGTCGTTTAAGGGTGGCCAATCATCCAATTATCTGGATAAAACAGGTGGCACCTCATTGGGAAAGCTCATTAAAATGGCGTTCAGTCTCAGCTCTTGGCTGCCTCTGGAAATGAAAGCACATTTCCTGTTTGGCCTGTTCAGATTTTTCAAATAAAGTCAGGCTCTGTGGAGGAAAGGCTTTTCCTGACACTGAATAATTGGACGTTTGGATCTCAGGCAGTCAAGATTTACCTGCTATTTCTTTTGTGGAATCTACAGTGGACTGGCCATCATGATGGAGTCTAGTTTTAGGCCTTGGGCTTTGTCAGCCGAGTGAAGCATCCCATCTGTTCTGAAGTCAACCTTTTAATGCAAGAGCTGTTTTGCTTTCTTTCCCCTCAATTTCATGAGTTTACAATATCTGCTTGATGGCTCTTTATGGTGCATGAAAGTTCAAAATGAACTTGTGGATCAAGGTGACCATACCAAATACACACACATACATAGTATAAAGGCCTATTTCTGCCCAGAGCTTTTGAGGGCTGTTGCCTTTTTCTGTAGTACCAGAGGTAGTAAGAAGAATCGCACTGTGGCATTTTTTTCTGTATCGCAAATGGTCCATAAAAACAAAGGTCAGGCATTTTTTCATAGCGATTGTTCACCAATGTGGAAAAGAGAGGTCGATTGGGGAAAAAGTGAGAATTGGTTTGCAAGTGCCTGCTTTACAGTTACCATGTCAGGGACAATAAGTCTTAATGGCTATGTGGGGGAAAACAGGAAAGAAAACAACACAATGTACACACAGCATTTTTTCTTCTTAATAGTTGTATGTAACTTTGTTAACACTACTCATTCATTACGATGATAATGTCATATTATTTTCTTAAATACCCTTAAAACCATCATCACATGCATCTCTGAGTTGGCACCTAAGCTTAATAACACTGCAAACATCAGCAGCACAGCCTTGGTCTTATTAGTATCACCAAAAATCAGTCTGTTAGTGTTACTTTAAAGACATAAAGACCTGGATGGCCTCTCATTTTCTGCTTCTAAATTCAGATAAAACTGAGGTTATTGTTCTCATCTCTGAAAATCTTAGAAATATGGTATCTAACCAGATTCTTACTCTGGATGGCATTACCTTAGCCTCCAGTAACACTGTGATGAACCTTGGAGTCATTTTTGACCAGGATATGTCCTTCAATGCACATATTAAACAAATATGTAGGACTGCCTTCTTCCATTTGCACAATATCTCTAAAATTAGGAATATCCTGTCTCAGAGTGACACTGAAAAACTAATTCATGCATTTATTACTTCTAGGCTGGACTACTGTAATTCATTATTATCAGGATGTCCTAAAAACTCTGAAAAGCCTTCAGTTACTCCAAAATGCTGCAGCAAGAGTCCTGACAGGGACTGGACAGAGAGAGCAGATTTCTTCTATATTGGCTTCCCTTCATTGGCTCCCTGTTAAATCCAGAATTGAATTCAAAATCCTGCTCCTCACATACAAGGTCTTAAACAATCAGACCCCATCTTATCTTAATGACCGTATAGTATACAATATCACCCCATTAGAGCACTTTGCTCTGGCACTGCAGTTGTTCTTAGACTATTAAAAAGTAGAATGGGAGGGAGAGCCTTCAACTTTCAGGCCACTCTTATGTGCAACCAAATCCCATTTTGGATTCGGGGAGACAGACACTATTCTCTACTTTTAAGATTAGGCTTAAAACTTTCCTTTTTGCTAAAGCATATAGTTAGGGCTGGATCAAGTGACCCTGAATCCTCCCCTTCCCACTGTTGCAAAGATCTTGATCATAGGGGGTCATATGATTGTTGGGTTTGTCTCTGTATGTATTATTGTAGAGTCTAAATTACAATGTAAAGCACCTTGAGGTGACAGTTGTTGTGATTTGGCACTGTTTTCTTTTAAATAAATAACATGAAGCAGGCATCAAAAGTGTTTCCATGGTGGAAGAATTCTGCAGTTTAAATCTGCATCAGACTTTAAAGGATCTTATCAGTGCGAGATAACCATCAGGTTGGAAAGACGCAAAACGCAAGTCTTGGAGACTTTTTGACTGGTTTTGTTCCAGACTGTGATACAACAGCATTGTTTTAATGGAAGCAAGTAGAGGAATCTACAAACCCATCAGGGTATGTGACCGTTTTTGTTTTCACTGCATTTCAGCAGTTTGAAGAATTTGATGTAGTTTTAAAAGCTGACAAACTGAGAATCATTTTAAGTAACAATGAGTAATTTCTTATTTCTTTGACAGGTGTTGTTCAACACACCCATTTATAGCATGACTGTGGATATCTGCTGGTATCTTCCAAGTTACAGGGCTCAGGTAAGTCCCAGATCCATCCTAAACTAAACTGACATAAAATATCAGATCTCTGAGGGCTTGAGAGTGGTGGTGATTAAATGTCTCCTTTACTTTTTAGATTGCAATGATGATGGAGTTCCTCAGACTTCAGCAGGAAAGTCAAATACCATCATACATCACTGCAGAAGATATGAGAAATCTTTTGGTGGAGAAGAGCAAAGAGACACTCAGACAGCGGTGAGTTACTGTGACACCTACACACCATCCACCTCACACCTGTAACTGTGTTTGTAATGATGTTTAAATGCTGAGAGAAAACCTCTCTTTTGTTTTCTTTTGAAGACTTTGGGAGTTTAAATTGGAGGGTTTGGAGGAAACAGAAGCCAAACCTCTTCTGAAACTGGTAAGACTATAAAACTCACAAGAGTTTTAGTAATTTGGAGATCCTTTTTTTTTTCATTATGATCACATAACCTCTTAACAAAACTGCAATGTAAATGTGCTTTCTGTTTCAGGTGTGGGCAGTGAACATGATTAATAAAATGAGGGACATCGAGGTTCAAGCCCGGATGCTGCTTACATGTCCAGAGGCCATACCTCCTAAATTTCAG
>VURO01042963.1:0-17508 GCA_015108175.1 Pelvicachromis taeniatus
TGATCACTGATCAACTCATCAGATGATATTTCAGTCGAGGTCTAACACAAGCTGAAATTGCAATGTGTCTGTTAGAGACCATATTGAGATCAGCCCTTGTCATTTAACAAGAGGCTGTCCCAGCTTCAGCTTTACAGGCTGTAGCACAGGACCCCTCAGAGCAGAGACACACACACTGGCGTCAGGTTTTGCAGACACTGTTTTTATTGTGGCAACACAAACTGCGGCTTCAGCTACAGCTCAGGACGCAGCCACACCTGCCTCGTAGCCACACACGTCCCGACTGCCTGGCCGTTACTGTTTTGAAAGAGCAGACACACAGTTCATTAGTCAGCTGGCCAGGCACACCTGTTCACGCACCTCCGGTACCGCAGCAGGCCAAAGACCACACCGCCGCCATGCAGCTGATTGCACCTCAGCTGTCATAATTATCTTGTTATCACGAGAAAACGGTTTTGTTTTCTCGTGATACCGAGTTATTTATCTCGTTATCACCAGAAAACAAAACCATTTTCTCGTGATAACGAGATAAAAATATTATTAACGGATACGATCCGTAGAGCTCAGTAAGATCAACCAAGACCTGCATATAATTAGTGTTACACCTATTTTATAGACTTATGTTTCGCAACCTCTTTCAATCGCTTTTTTCTCATGTGTTTACAATAAACTGCAAAGTGTTTTTGTCTTAGTTTAGTTTAGCTGAAGTTATTAAAAAGAAACATGTTTAATTCCCAGGAATCCTGGGAATTAAACATGTTTCTTTTTACTAACTTCAGCTAAACTCTGAGCAATTAAAGCAGCATTAATACAACACGGAGAATTGGGCATCCATGTGTTCACAACGACATTTTCTATGTCATTGTGACAAAAAAGACAATTAAGCTTAGTCAACATTAATATAAATACAAACTACATTTGCATCCAGCATGCTGCATGAACTAAGTAATATGGCCACTCTACAGGTGCGAGGCTATGAGCGCAAAGTAGACTAGCCGCTATAATAACAAAGCAATAAATCATAGCCTAGTAAAATCAATGAATACTCGCTTGAAGTTAGCAGAGATAATATCAGGACAGGATAGACTTATCTATTTTTCTTTGTTTTATAACAGAGTAGTGAATTTTTGAGCATATAAAATTGTATAGTGGTGTTACCAAAATATAAGTATAATGTATAAATCAAATGGGCCAATCATGATTAAAACAGGTACTGAGTTTCCCGGATTAAAGCAAAAATTAACTTGCAACAACATTTTCATGTTCATTGATTTTTTTCTTCTTCTGGACGTGTGCATAAACAAGGCCACACCATACAAAATGTGTTACCGTGGAAATGCAATCCCACAGCATCAACTCAGAAGCTGGAACATGCTTGTGCTACTGACCCAAAATGCTTTGTATTCATTAACAGACTACATTTTTTTTATAAATAGCACCCAAGTTAATTTTTTTTTCCATCTTTACATTTCCCAGGAACTGGGTAAATGGTCTTGCTAGGATTTCCCAGGAATCCCATTTTCTGGCATTAAACCCTAGTCTACACCATGCCCAAGGTGTCGAACATTTGTAATAGTTTACTGGTCAGCTGTTAACAGAGAAGTCAGCTCATTTATGCCCCTGGCAGCCTATTGTGTCCAGCATTGTATCTGAGTGTTTTTGTTCATTAAACATAAGCATTCAACAGCATCTCTCTGATGAACTTCAGCCATGCGTGCTGAAGAGCGTGTTTACATGCTGGTGTGTGTGTGCTCTGTGCATTCCAGCTGTGTGTGAACATGACCAATGAGCGGCTGAGGCAGTATGTCTCTGAGGTGCTATTCCAGCAGGAGCAGGCAGAGTGTCTGCAGGACGGCATCGCCATGGAGAGCGCCCGCTCTCCCAGAAACCACCCAGCCATCCTGGACTTCTTTTTTCAGGTACTGTAGGCTTCTAGTTTGGACCAGTCCAGTCCAGTTTGGTCTGACATTATGTAATGCAACAATCCCACAGCTTTGACCTAACTTTTGGAATCACATAGTAAAATGTACACATTTCTTTACTTAATAACAGTTTTATTTAAAAGTAGAATAATTTACACAGTAAAAGTCTTGACATTTTAATTGAGATGAAGGGCAAAAATGTAGTTTATACAAACATAACTGCTAATGCCCCTCTAAACCCACTTTCTGCCTCTGTCCTAATTGGCGCGAGAAATCTCTAAAGGAAATAATATCACTGAATCTCCTTTATGTCAGAGGAAAAATGTACCCTAAGTGGCTCTCTGGAAGTGTCACAAAATATGGATTACTGTTATTGCTATGTGCTTGTAAATATCTACTGCATAGATGATAATGTGAACATCTGTTTGTTCCCCCTCCAGAAGCCCCAGGGGCTGTTGTGCATGTTAGATGAGGAGAGCCAGAGCCTGCGGCCATTAGAGCAGACCTTGTACAAGCGGCTCTCTGCCCAGTTGGACTCCAACCAAATTCAGGGGCTGTCTCTCACTACCAAGGATGGCAATGGGAACCCCCCACCGAAAGACCAAGGCCCAGCCTTTATTGTCAGCCACTATGCAGGACAGGTCTGTGTGTGTATGATGATTTTATTTGAGTATATTTTGCAAAGGATTAATACGGATGAAGTGAGGGCATCTATAAAGAGCATGAAGGTTAGAAATGCAATTAGTCCAGATAAAATGCTTGTGGAGGTGTGGCGATATCTAACCACATTGTTTTATAGAATAAGAGGAGATTGAGAGTGAGTGGATGCCCGAGGAAGATGTGTGTGAGAAGAAGAAATGTACTGGTGTACATAAGGGCGATGTGTAGAACTACAGAGTGATAAAGGTGATGACTCATACCAAGAAGTAGGAAAGGGTTGTTGAAGCTAGGTGAAGATGAGAGATGATGATCAGTGAGCAGCAGTATGGCTTCATGCCAAGAAAGAGCACTATAGGTGTGATGTTTGCTTTGAGAGTGTTGATGGGGACATATAGCTTTGTGTATCTAGAGAAAGCGTGCCAAGTTAGAAACTGTAGTACTGCATGAGAAAGTCAGGAGTGGCACAGAAGTATGTGAGGGTGGTGCAGGACATGTATGTGAACAGCCATAAAGTGGTATGGTGTGCAGTAGTAGTGACAGGGGGTGGGATTACATCAGGGATCGGCATTGAGCCCCTTGTTGTTTGCCTTAGTGATGGACAGGCTGACAGATGAGGTCGTGCAGGAGTGTGTTTGCAGACAACATTGTGATCTGTGCTGAGAGTGGGGAGCAGAGAGACTTAAAGTGAAAGTATGCTCTGGAGAGAAGAGGAATGGAAGTCAATAGACGCAAGACCAAGCACATGTGTGAATTAGAGGGAGGCAGGTGTAACAGTGAGCAAGCAAGGACAAAGGTAGTGAGGAGTTTCAATACCTGGGGTCAACCATCTAAAGCAACAGCCAGTGCACAAGAGAGATAATGAAGATAGCGCAGGTAGGGTGGAGTTGATTGAGATGAGTGTCAGGAGTGATTTGTGACAAAAAGATGGCAACAAGAGTGAAAGGTAGTGTTTACAAGCTGGTAGTGAGACCAGCTCAGTTCTCATCACGTATGATTTGGAGACAGTTACACTGGAAAAAAGACAGGCGGCCAAGCTGGAAACGGTAAATGTTAGAAATTAGTTAGAGAGGCAAAGCTGAGATGGTTTGGACACGTGCAGAGGAGGGATGGTTGTTATATTGGACCACAGAGAAGGTTCATGGATGTAATGAAGGAGGGTTGGTCTGACAGAAGGGGAATGCTAGAGAAAGGGTGAGATGGAGGCAGATGATCCACTATGGCGACCACTAAAGGGACCAGCCTGTCCCGTCTGTTTGCCTTGCATCTGTATCTGTGGTTCATAGCACATGTGTGACATATGAACTGGCCTTCTATAATAGAATAATGATAATGGAATTATAGTAAAGTATATAGATTTTGATTCGTATTTGTTTTTTTCTGCCAGATTTCATACAACCTCAGAGGATTGCTCACAAAAAACAAAGACTCTATTCCTCAGAATCTCCTGTTTACCATTAAGTGTAAGTACCCAATGAATAACACACATATGTGCACATTGTGGCGTCAGTACACGCTTCATTACAAAGACGCACTCTTGTGTAAACAAACAGCGCACAAAACCACTCGTTGTCCAAATGTGGTTGTGTTTTTATATGTGTGTTTCATCCCCTGTGCAGCAGACAGCACCGTCTGTGTGTATATTGTCTATAGAAAGTGCCAGATGTGAGGTGTTGTGGTTAGCAGGACACAGGGACTCGTTGTGTGACTGCCAGGCTAGCCTCACGTCCAGAAGCCTAATTGCTATAATTTCCATGATGAGACTAATCTTCTAAAGCCTAGCCCGTCTCTCAGACTTGGCTGTTATCCCTCCATCTGACAGGTCGATGCATCGCTGCCTTTCATCCACACAGAGACATAGACGATGTGTTTTTTTTTTCTTTTAGGTGGCATCCCCTCCTCACTTCTCGTTTAAGGCTTGAAGTTAATAGGACCAAAGTGTCTGCTATGTGCATTATTACAGTAAATTGTAGGCAGTGGCTATATGGTGAAGATGATCTAAAGATAATGCCCTTAATGTTTTTATAATCAGTTAACCTGAAAAAAATGCTAGATATATTCCTCGTTTTTCTCACTGTTGCTGTAGATAGCTCTTTATGTTTGTGGTTTTTATTGTTCTTTGACTCAAAACCAAAACAGTGTGCCCAAAATGGTGTAGTTCAGTATTCTGAATCCATGTAGCTCATCTACATTCATTGAAAGAATAAGTGAATGTTTGTAACAGTATTTTAAAGGTGTAAATTATGACTTTTCACATATAATTTGCTTAAAATTGAATTGTGAATTGAAAAAAAAAAAACGTTACATCATGTCCAACTTGCTTTTTCTATTAGCATGAATACATATTTTTACTGTTTGAACCTTTCCATTTCGCAGATATGTCTTAGAGATTTCATTACAAAGATGGTAGGCTGATTAAGCTCATTTAGAATCTGTGCCCATGCGAGTGTTTGCGCACAAAGACTCTGTATGAATTATTATTATCTTTCCCTTGTTTGTAATTCTGCAGAATGCTCAGACATGTTTTGCAGTATACTGTTTCATGTTTCTGGCTAGCCATTCACTTAACCTTTGTTTGCTCTTCACAGAAGCACTCACTTAAGGGTTTAGCCTCTCTTAGTGGGGGCAACAGCTCTTGTTCTTGTAATTTTACATGCACTATACCACGGCTTGGAAAACAAGAGCACAGCAGTGCCGAAAAAGGTTACTCATGAAATGTAATAGGCTATAAATTGCTAGTTACGCTGCTAAAATTGCAAAAAAGTTATATAGTTATTTTAATTAGTTTTTCAAAGATGGCAGCAACGTATAAAGGTCAAAGTGGTTAACTATCTTTATACTTTACAGCAGCATTAGAGTTATGGTTTGCTTTCAGAAAGAAAATCTTGAATTTTCAGCACTGCTGAGTGTTTTTGTGCTACGACGTGATCATCTGCCCCTGCAGCAGCCATGGTAGACTCAGGTCACTTAGAGCAATGTGCATTGATTTGTTTAGCAGACAAGAGGCAGTGTAAATTCAAACAAGAGAACCAATAAAAAAACAAGAGTCAAGATTTAAGGGCGAACTACCAAGTGAGTGAAGTCTACCTAGATATAGTGACAGCTCCTGTTAAGCTACCCAACCCTTGAAGATATGTTCATAAATGTGATCAAAATTAAATTGTCCTGCATTTTTTTATTTATTTAGCATGTGAGCTTTTTACAAAAAATGATACATTTGAATATAATGATCATCACTTGGTTAGTAATTGTAATTTAAAGCTGAAGCATTTACATGAACCCTATCATTTCACACTGAAAATGAACCAGATTTTTCTTTCGTTACAAAGCTACATAGATTATTCAGATGGTCGAGGTGATTGCCGTGAATAAAAAGGCAGCTTGGAACTTTTAGTAATTAAGTCCTGAAATGAGTCTTGTTTTTTATTTGCTTAACTGCGCCTACCTGCCACCATCCTTTACCACCTCTCCCTCGCTCTCTCTTTCCTTTATACTGTGTCTTTCTCAGCCTTTCAGATTAGAGCCACACACCCACGTTCACACACATGTTGTTTGGCTTTCTGAATGAGCTCATTGTTGTTGCGGACCGCTCCACGTGTTATAGAGTGACATGGTCCGCCCCCTCTTGTTGCCTAACTGATTGTTGTTTACATGCAGACTAATTTTATGCGTCCTTCCTGCTTTTACTCCTCCACTGATTTTTCACTCCCTTCTTGTTCTTTCTTTCTTTCTTTCTTTCTTTCTTTCTTTCTTTCTTTCTTTCTTTCTTTCTTTCTTTCTTTCTTTCTTTCTTTCTTTCTTTCTTTCTCACCTCTCCACATTCTCTTCCACCCACTTTTTCCACCAATGCTATTGCTTCTCTTACCCTTATGTTTTCCTCCCTCTCTGCATGTATGTGCTTTGTGCCCGGCAGCCAGTGAGAGTGTGTTGCTGCAGCAGCTCTTCCAGTCAAAGCTGACTCAGACTGGTTCCTTGGTGCCAGCAGCCCGGAGCTGCATAGGGCTGAGGGGGCCTAAAGCTGCCTTGTTGCTCCACAGGATACCATCAGTCTCCCTTGTCAGTGCCAGCTCAATCCCCCAACAGCCCCGGAGGTACCATGATCTTACCAAGGTACGGTACCTTGCACTACCGTGGAAGGTGTGCACACTGTCCACTACTGTCGCTACACCCTACACTTAAGCCAATACACTGACACCTTTTCACCTTTATAATTTTTTTAGTGCATGACCACTAGATTTAGGTAAATGAAAATATAACATGGTCACTCCCATTTCAACTGCATATTATAAAACAGGATTCAGTGACACGTTTACCTTGAAAGCTCTGCTGTAAAGTGACCACTAAAATCAATTGATGGAAAAACAGCGGTAGTATTTTTCAGGAAAAAAAGAAAAGTCTAATTTAAGCTTCTTCCCACCACATGGCTATATATAAACATCTGGGAATTGGATTTGTTAGTACAGCCCTGCAAGAGATAAAAACTCCACAAGAATGTATACGTATGCACATGAATTGAGGGCATTAGTGTTTTTAGACACTTTTCTGAGAACACAAAAAAGCACACCTGAAAACAATATTCGTTGTGTCCCAAGTCTCTTCATTCAGCTGTTCCACCCTGTTTTCTGTCTCTCCCCCTTTATTTTATCTGTTTTAATGTTTTGAAAGTACAGTGTAGTGGTGCACATATGCAATTGCTGGTTGTATAACTTTCAGGAGGCCCTGTCTGCTGTTTCTGTGGCTCATTAGCCATCTAGAGCAAAGGCTTATATAAGGCCCCTTTAACCTCACTGATCCGTCCCAGCAGCCTTATACGGTAACACTAGGCAATATTGTTTTGTTGCTCGGTGTATAAGCCTGTAAATATAACAGTAAATGCTGCTGGTCCTTCTTCTTACACATGAGGAATCATAGCTGTCTGAATTCTAAATATGCTACGTATTTAATGCGATTGCAAGAACCACACTAATTATCAAAGATATCAACATGGTTTTATTAAGGCTGCACAAAATTGATGACATGTGATGATAATGTTCCATGTTCTCCCCTTCAAGAGGTTCATCTCTCTAATAAGTTTCCTGTATTATCACTTCCTGCTTCCAGATCTTGAAGAAAAAAGGCTCCAGCTCCTTCCTCCAGCGACTAGAGCGTTGTGGACCCACCACAGTGGCAGTCCAGCTAAGGGTATAATCTCGCCCCATTGCGTAATTCTTCCAGTTGCAGAATATTTAATTTTTTGGCAATGGTTACGTGAAAGCAAGCGAATGAAATTTTACAGGAATAAAACAAAGGAATTTATGTGAATCTTGTGAATTACTGTGCATCTGCAACAATGCAAAACTAAGTTTAGAGTTTGGTGCTGTGATTTCATGACTATATAAAGCAGCACAAATTTTCAGTTAGTGGAGAGCAGGGGAGAGCGGCTTCTTGGTGGTGACGCAAGAAGCCTAAAATGTGGTTGAGAGAAGCAGTACCTTTGGTTTGAATGAAACCAGTGTATTGCACAATCAGACTTGTGGACTTGTGGTCAACGAGTCCCTCTGGGAATGGCAGGGAAGGAGAGAGTGGGCTGAAGAATGATGCTGTACCAAGCCAAACATGAAGCCCTCCACATGAATGAATGAACAATGAACAAAAACACTGTGTTCTGTGGGCACGTATCTGAGTGTGCGCATACGCATGTTTGGAGGGAAGACAGTTATGTGAATGCTGCTAGTGGCATCCAAAGATGAGGGGTGAGGTATTGAGCACTGGAACCTAAGGGTATGCAGCGCATAGACTGACGTCAGTTTGACGAATGGCAAAAACACAGATGTAAGTGTTTATGCGTCTATGTGACCTTGAATGGAGCATCTTTGAATTCAGGGATTGAAGAAAAGCTCTTTCTCGCGTTTTCCCTCGCACATCCGTAGCCAGAGCAAAGAGCTCTTTGTGCTTTTGTTTTCTCCAGAGGCAAAAACACACCCCAAAATCAGACCACTTTGTCACAAACACATTGTAAATTTTGCTCCAGTTTGTGCAGCACACACGTCAAACATCACATGAAGTCAGACAATCTTTCTTTCCTCTCTAAATGACCTAATATGTAAAAACAGCCATGAGGCTATTGTGATCAAATCGCTAAAAATGTGCAATTGAATGCATGTCCTCTGCTTTTTCTTTCTCTTCCAGAACACACTTTCAGAGTTGGTTAGCAAACTGCAGGCCTGCACTCCCCACTTCGTGGAGTGTGTGCGACCCAACTCGAGTTGTCAGCCAGACAATTTTGACAGCTTCCATGTGTCTACCCAGCTGCAGTACATCGGGGTGCTTGAGATGGTGCGCATGATCCGTTATGGTTACCCCGTGCGCCTGTCCTTTCCAGGCTTCCTCAGCAGGTCAGTGTGATAGCAGCGGATAAGAGTGCCGCAACTATCGAAACTTTACTGTTTTCTCGGAATGCTGATTCAATTTATGACCACATCTTTCTCAGCTCTCTGCTTCTTTTAGGGAAAGCTCTTAAATTTGACATATTACACTGCTTCTTTGTCTTTCTGACTCATCTCAATTATGCCGAACCATTACACTCCCAACACTGCGACCTGTCCCTTTATCTGTTACACATCCAGCAGGTGTAAGTGGGCTTAAAGATTCAGAACAAATGACTCTGCCAATGAATACATTGGCGTATACCATACAGCACTGCGAGTTCACGGGCAGGCTGACATATTTGGATTGAAAATTCACTGCAACCCTTGTTGTTACGAGTGCAGTGTGACCCAGAATGTCTTTTTTTAGGTATAATGGGAGACCATTGCTGCTAATGAATACCACAGACATTTCCGATGTCAGCGTGACACACAGGCATTAACCAATTGTGCGTAAGGTCACTTTGTCCTGCACTTGACGGTTATTTTTGACAGTAACTCCACATCACCTGACTTCCCTCACTATCTGCTACTACCCCTTTTTAAAAACAAAATGCTTTGCCTTTATGTGTTACTCATTGTACTTTTTTTGAGAAACAGAGAGAACAATGTGATTTTAACATTCCATTTCTCTGTCTCACTTCCTCACCTTCAGTTTAGCTAATTGTCTCGATCTTTCCTGTCTTCTGATTCTGAGAACCAGTAAAATACTGAGAGGATTTACCTTTAAGTCCAACCACCTCCCCACCCCCACCCCCTTTCTCTCTCTCTGTCTCTCATCCTCTGTTCTCTTAGCTTTTCTCTCTCTTTTTGAGGATAAAGGGATTAACATGAACATTCTTGGCAGATAATGAGAGACGACAAAGCTGGTCACATGACCCCCTCAAAAGTTTCCACTACTTTGCTGTAAACATCACCCCCCGGACACACACAACCCTTCTACCAACTACCTACACACACTTACACATACATACAAAATTAAGCACAGTGCCTGGCTGGTGCAAACCAGCTCACTTCCTAAACCTAAATTGAAAGACTGGATGAATCAAAAACTTTTTAAGCAACATTCTTGCAGTTGTCAAAACATAATTACAAGAAGTTAAAGGAAAGGATTGCCCGTGTCTCTTACTGTTTGGTTTAACACTATTCAAAATAACTCACTACTGTAATTACATTCAATTTTTCAACATATTACACTAAATTCAGCAATGACAGTTTTTGTAACACGTTTTGCAAGTTCTTCAATTATCTGCACACTGGGCAGCTAGAAAGAAAACACAAACATGCACTTTCACTACAATCAGCAAAGTTTGGTTGGTGGTTTCGTTGATATTGTAGTGGACTAGCAAAAAATGCTTAACCACTAAATGGATTCTGAAACAAGAAAAAGGAAAGCCGTGAGTCAGACATTACAGATTGTGTTCACATGATTGACATTTGTAGATTTTACTGTAGACATGAATCCATCACACATTTGTCAAATATTGAATAGGAATATTTTAATATATCCCCTCTGAGTGTTCTAATGAAGTCAGGAAATATTTACAGAATATATACATATATACAGAAACATGAGGCTTCAAAATTTTACAATGATCTTGTAATGTTGTGAATTTGAAACAACACTGGTTTCATTGTTTCCCATTCCCCTCTCTCTCTGGATTGTCTCAGGGACAATCCAACATATAACAGCCTGCACCTGGGGTCTTGCCTGGCATGGTAGACCCCAGCCTCTATGGATCTTGTGCTTAGAGCTTGTTCCTGTGCTGTCATGATTAGTGCCTCTGTGCTATCTTTCAGTCCAGTTGTATCCAGCCATTGGTGGGATTTCTTGATATCAGCCATTTCTTCTATATACCAGTGGTTCATGCTGTGCAGGGACCTGTCCTTCCATTATGGCAACTCTTCTTGCTCCTTTTCTTTTTTGGGTTTCTGCTGTTCAAGGTATTCACTGAGCAAACTATCAGTTGTGGCCATCTTCCTGATGTACTCATGGATCTTTGCTGTTTATTTTTGGATAGTAGTTTTGACACTCACTAGTCCTCTACCACGCTTAGCGTATAGTCTCAGGGTGCTGGCCGTGGGATGAAACCGTCCATTCATGGTAAGGAGCATCCTTGTCTTGATGTTAGTGGCTTCCATCTCCCCCTTTGGCCACCTGATTATACCAACAGGGTATCTCACGACTGGCAGGACAGAGGTGTTGATTGCCCAGATTTTGTTCTTCCCATTCAGCTTACTTTCTGCAGTTATTTGGTATTTGCAGCTTTCCTAGCAGCATCTTCATGATTCCCAATTGCCTGTGGGATTCCCAGGTACTTGTAACTGTCCTCAATGTCTGCAATGTTGCCTTCTGGTGGTGCAGTTCCCTTGGTCAGATGGTTTTTTACCATCTGACAACACTTTTCCAGTTCAAATGACATTCCAATGTCATTACTGTAGAGTTGAGTGGTATGGATCAGTGAATCAATGTCTCATTTACTCTACTCCATGTAGAGGAGGTGCCAAATGATTCCTCGATTCTGTAGTCAGTGGGGACAGACCATCTCCTTGTTAAATCCTGCACTTGTTGCAGATTACAAGTTGTTCATTTGGCTTGAAGTTGGCCTCTGTTGTTGTTCGCCACATCACCATTAAATTCCAGATGAAGGCTCTTAGGGTTCTGTTGATCTTGCTGTGTGTGTATATAAAATAGTTATCTTTAATTTTTTATTTATAGATGTTCCACACAGTTTCTATGAAGTCCAGCCAGATTTTGGCAGTCATCAGTAAATTTATGACCACAGTACGTCTGAATATAGATTACTGGCTCGATACTTTAAGTACATCATATTTAGAAGGTTGTTTTTTCAGAATTTAAAACAAGTTTATGTATGATAGGAAATTTCTGAAATTATCAAAAGCAAACCGTAAACTTGTAATGGCAATATGAAAGCAATGCCAAGCAGCATATAAAATAGTGTCATCTGCATAAAAATGTACATTACAGTTTTGGGTTGCAGAGAGTCAATTTAAAGGACTTCAAGAACAGATCTTTGTGGAACACCTGTCCAGATGGCAAGTGAACTTGACCTGAAACCACTGGAGTCTACTGAAATCTGTCAGAAAGACAACAACACTGTTCATCTAAACTGACTGAGAATTGTTTTTCTAATTAAATGATGCGATCTACTTAATCAAATGCTTTTGGTAGATCTATGAAAAATGCAGTGCATTGCTAATGATTTTCAAGGGCTTCAATAGCATTACTACATGCTAAGATAACATTACAGTACACATACTACAGTTGTTGTTGTGCTGTGTATATAAAACGTGACTTTTCTGATTGTAAACTGTTTTGTTTTTTCCAGATACGTTTTCAGATTTTAAGATAGGGTGTCAATTATTTGAGTCACTAGGGGTCACCACCTTTATGCACTGGGCGCACCTGTGCAGCCTTTCCAGATTTTGGGAACTTTGCCAAAGAATATTAAGACTATAAGTTACAGTTGGCTTAGCACTAATGCAAAGGAGAAATGGATCTAAATTGTCCTTAGATTTCTTTAAGCTTTAAGATGATTTGTAGATATAAGAGAATATAAGAGAATTTGTTTTTAGAGTTCAAATTCTGTATTTTGTGAGTTGTTTCTGGCAGCATTAGAAGCAAAAGACAAAAATAATCATTTAGTGAGGCTACGTCCATACATACAGGGATATTTTTGAAAACTAACATTTTCATTTTCGTTTTTTAAAATAATCCCGTCCACACATGCAGTATTGAAAAATATCTCCGTCCACATGTAAACGCAAAAACTGAGTTTTTGAAAATATCCACCATGGCAGGTTTTAAAAAATCTCACTTTTCAGTGATCGAAAACGCCATTTACGCGTGGACGAAAGGTGCAAACGCATTGAAAAATCTCCGTTTTCAAAAATATCTGTGTACGGGTTAACGGAGCCTAAGAGTGAGATTTTGTTCAAACAAATTTACCATACATACGGTAAACGGTGTGTGTGTTCTGATGTTTTCTTTTCTTTTTTCTTTTTTGTAAATCAAAGCAACACCTAATTTAAAAGGTTGTCACTCACAAAACACCAGTCAATCCAGGTCACCTGCCATTCATCTCTCTCAGCTCCACTGGGTCCAGTGCAGACAGTGCCAACCTATGAACACTGCTTAGGCTGCTGATTTGGGGGTGGATTGCACTGCTGTTTTCCAGAGCTCTTTCTCACTTAATGCCTCATTCTTTCCTCATTTACGCTGTCTTCTGAACAACTATTTGTATTTTCCCTCATCATCACTACCTACTTCTGTAATGTCCACGCAGTCATTCCAGTTTTATTCCATTTTTTTATTCCATTTTTTCCCTGCAATGTGTATCTCTCCTTCAGAAATAATCCTTGGCTCTACACTAATCAGAATGGCAGGCCATTAAATGACTCATTATCCTTGACTTTGCTATAGTCTCATGAATACAAACAGACCCATGCCTACACAGAAATACACACTGGAGCCTCACAGGCCACTTCACTAAGTCAAAGCGGCAGCCTGAAGCGAATTACATTAGTGTCTTGGTAACCAGGGTGATTTACGATGAAATCTGTTTTACTGTTGCTTTTATTTGTCTTTTATGATACCATATGTGTTTTGTGGCCAGGTTTATTTTCTGCAAATGTGTAAGGTCAAATAGGACCATTTGAACCTTGTTTCTTCCAGCCCCAGCCCTTGATGTGTGTTGTTCTTGTCATTTCGTAATTTATCCAAAATTGGATGTGAAAGATTTGTAAGTATTTACAGAGTGAGGTACAAATGCAGCCCACAAGAATAAAAGTCATTTTTAAATATTATTTTTTTCCAAGTACATCTTCATTACCGTCGACTGACAGCTGAAAGTACAAATTTCTTGGCAGTACATAGAAAGTAATTTTTTAGTCTTACCACTGTAGGCAGATATTGTTGACTAAATGTTGCCACCATGTAATATGTCTGAGGAGCAGCTTCAGAAAGGAAGTAAGAGTTTAAATTACAAATGCACTGCCATTACCACCTTTGTGATGCTCAGTCAACGAGGTCAGTGACAGCCTTTTGGTCACAGTGAACCATGTTAGCACAGTGTAACCCTCCATTTAAGCTATTTTAAAAGGGTTATTTCACTTCTTTGACTCCACATGAAGCCCCCTTAGGTCTTGTTAAAGCAGGGACCATCGATGGTTTTCATATCCTTGTTGGCGAGGTCATGGGTTTACAGAGTTCCTTTGTATTTTATGGGCCCACAGGGACAGTGTGTGCTGTCTGCAGAACTGGTATTACCATACAGAGAGAGGGTTAGGGAGAGTTCAGACATAGCCCACTTCTGTAAATCAAACACATCCCACATCCATGTACACTCGCATACTCACTATTGACAGCACAAGTGGTTTATGTTTCCAGCCATCTGCTTGTTATATATGTCTCATAGGCAGAGTGGCATCATCAGCTAGCCATGCTTCCCGTTGAGAACAGAAAAAACAAACTAGCCTACTGATACTGATTTTTAATAAAAACAAATATTCAAAAACCAGTGTCTACAATATTGTATAAATGAAGCTTTAGTTACAACATTCTCTAGAAAAAATAAAGATAGAAACCAGTGACAAATTCAGCATATTTATCTTTAGGTCTTTGGCTCCTGAAAAATTCAAAATATTTGGCATAATTGTGATATTTATTAGACATGTTGTGTAAAATATATGTGTAATTATAAGATATAATGATAATTGTAGCGTACATGGGCACTTCTTTTTTTTTCTGCCAAATATTAATTTTTTAGCATTCTTTATACTGTGTTTCTCTGACTGTCATGCCTTACTTCATGCACTGTTAAATTACTGACCCACTATTATATATTATTATATTAATATTATATATTAAAATATATAATATATGGTATATTATATTACCGTATTTTCCAGCTTACAAGGCGCACCTGAATATTAGCCGCACAATTTGAAATTACGAAAAAATCCTAAAACAGCCGCAGGTGTTTTAATGTTTAATTATCGTATGTAAGAGAATATACACAAAGGGAATTGTCAGGAAAGAGGTGACTGTTTTGGAACACATTCTTTTTATTATGGGACACCACCCCGTGAGGCGGGCCGCGCACCACACTTCCGGCGGTGGAGAGGGGAGGACGACGGAGCAACTGCTCCCCAAGCCGCGGCGCGAGCCCAACCCGACCGACCCAGCCCTTAGAGCCAATCCTTATCCCGAAGTTACGGATCTGACTTGCCGACTTCCCTTAGCTGCCTTGTTCTAACATGCCAGAGGCTGTTCACCTTGGAGACCTGCCGCGGATATGGGTACGGTCTGGCGTGAGACTTACACCTTCTCCCCCGGGCCAGCAGGAGCCAGCTTGCTCAAAATTCCTTTGAAAATGGTCAACTGCTGGACTAAAAATCAATCAGTCAAAAATCAATGAATGTCCAAAGGAAAACTTTGAAAGCCCTCAAAAAAGCCTGGAGATCTAAAAAACTTTTAATTTTTTTTTTAAGGACATATAGGTATTTATTTATGAGAAACTTTTAAAAAACACATGAATTAAACATTTTGCATTTGAGCAAAATCTGTTTTGTAATAGATAATGACCTGGAGTATTTGTTTAAGATCACTTAAAACATTTAGAGGAAAGTCTGGCTCCTTGGAAAGAAATGACTCAAGACTTTTGCACAATAATGTTAGTCAAGTCAGAATTTCTGCATGAATTAAGCTTATTGTATTTACTGTATGCATTTTGTGACATGACATACTTTCCGTTATATATTCTGTTAATGACATGTGCACCTTGTCCTGTAGATTTATAAATATTGGGATAAGGTTTGTCAACCAGTTGTCCGTCACAGATGGTAATGCTGTAAGCTGTCGAAGATAAACAGCACAGTTAGAATATTTACAGCTCATCCACACTGGTATGGTATCAGGTGTGGACCGGTGCAGTCCCCAGTGTATAACAATCAGCTATGTATATATAGATAATTACTTAATTCACAGGAAAAATTGCTTCTTTAATTTTTAATTCTTCCATTTTTTTTCAGTTTAAGATCTGGAAGCACTTCCTATTGTGCAAAACAGTCTTTCCTCATTGGCTGTGCAGACTGCAAAACTAATTTCCTCTGCATGAAATAAGGAAAATTCAAACTGAATTCCCATTAAACTAAAGGCTTTACTATAGGCTTAAGCTTAACCAATCACAGCAAGAGAAATCTTCATACCTTATTGAGTACATTTGTTGTTCACTTATATTCACACTAATAAAGCATACAGTTTTTACCGCTTGGGCTTTATGGATGTTGTGTTTTTAGTTCACATTTTTCTATGTGGTCAGTTTATTTCCTTCATAATTCATAATCATTCTTTCTTCTGTGTGTATTCGGAATTACTACATATATAAAAACATCTACACTTAATATATATTAACAGCTATATTCACTTTTCTTACTTTCTGCTTCTCTCCACACCACCCAGTGCATAAACAAACCACTGACTGACATCCAGCTGACCATTCATAACAACGGTTGCCCCGGACACTGCCAATAGGAACAGATGCTGTTTGGCTTGTCTTCTGTATGACCCTACTGACCCTTGAACCCATTGTTTCCAAAATAGGCTGCCTCCATGTCTTGTCTGGGTTTTTAGGTTCAGCGTGTTTATCTCATGTTTTGTGTTTTCTTTGTCGTGTTACAGATATAAAGACCTTGTTGTCCCAACACTGGGAGACAAGAAGAAACTGTCTCCGGAGGAAAAATGTCGCTCAGTTCTGCAACAATCAAAACTCCAGGGATGGCAGGTGTGTTTGTGTCCAGTGTCCTTTTCTGTCTCCATCAATAATGAAAGATTTGCCAAATGACTTAATCCCTGACCCTCTGTTTCAAAGATCCCATGGAATCTTGTTGAACTTGTTCCAGCTGTCCCACCTCATCAAAATTCGACACACACACACACACACACACACACACACACACACACACACACACACACACACACAGCAGCAAGGATCTCTCCGACCCCCCTCTCTCCTGTCTGCTAGACTGCTGTTGTGTCTGAGCGTGTGACCCCACAGGTCACACATGCATACACACTCCTCCACAATAGCCCGCAGACACTTTTGATAAAACCCTGCCTTACTCAGTCACACACATACATACACACACTCTCACACACACACACACACTACTCCTACAAGTAGCTTGTGCTGGAATGAATAGGGGCTATCTGTGCAAGTATGTCACCCTCACAATTCCTTGCACCTGGTATAGCGTGACCTCTGTCACCCCTCAAAAGCTCTCTATGTCCAGGAAGTGAATGCATTATCAGCATGCAAACCCACACCCTATCCACACTCCACACCCACTGATTATCATAAATTACTGCTACATCACTGGTCTCTCCCTACACTGGTCTCTCAACTACAGGTCACACTCTTCTGAGATTTCCAACAGAAAACAGCCTCACGGGGTCCTCTGAGTGCTTCCTTTAGCTGATGAAAATGGCAGTGTAATAACCATAT